>CADCXT010004280.1:730000-1027358 GCA_902806775.1 Microtus agrestis
CTTCTTATTTTCTAATGAAGCTACTTTGCCAAACACAAACTCCCGTTGGCTTGGAGGGTCTTACTTTACCTCTACCACTCTGCAGCATCAAATGAGCACAGATAATATTTGGAAGCCATCTCTATTGTGAAAGGAACTATTTCTATAGCGTGATATTGACCAAGACATACTTCTCTAAGAATAATACAAGCATAATAAATGGCTCAGTTTGAGCTATTTCTGTTTATAACTTTTACTTTAAAATAAACAGAATTTATTCCTCTAAACTAGTTATGTGAAACACAATTTCCATCACACATATTGACATCTTTATTGTTATACTATAATCTGCATATGCATAGTTTGTTATTTGTAAATCTTGTTCTTTTATGCAATAACACTGTATATTGAATTCGAATATCAATATTGTGTTCCACTTATTTTATAACACTAGTCATTCAGATTAATTAAATTAATTAATATTAATAAAACAGTTAATATTATTGTATCAATTACTATATTTTTGCTGTTATATCTACTAGCACACTTTTCAATTGTTTTATTTTTATTTAAATCTGGATTAATTTTCCCATTCAATATAGATTTTGACATCAGTTTATTATGTTTCATTGAAGACTTTTAGTCTCATTTCATCAAAGATAAAGTTGGAAAAATATTTGTGATATTTACCTTTATATTCAAAAAGAGAAAGTATCTGTCCAAAAATTACTTTCAAATGTTGATGTTTTAATAATATGTCTATGTTTGCTTTTAGATTCTTACAAGTCATCTACTTCTGTGAAAATACATTTTAAAGAACTGGGAGCTAGTGTTCTGTTTTGCACTGTCTTTAGATGTTTAAACTTAGAAGCCTTTCTGATGTTGAAAGGCAATTCACCCCAGGTCTTTAGGTCTCAATGTGTCCTATTAGCACAAAAAATAATAAATCAGGTCAAGAAGCATCTTCAAATATGTCAAGAATATGAAGGGACTTGAAAATGTATCTTTTGATTGGTCATAGACTAATCTTTACTTTGCTTTCCGATTTAATAAAAACATCACTTTCCAAAGCGAAGCCTATACGAGTGTGAAATTAACTCCATTTTGAAGACTGATGTTTCCTGCTTTCGGTCATCTTTACCTGTGACACAAACATGCTGAGGATATACTACCTACCTGGGCCTCTCTCCTTCATCTTCATGTATCTAGGAAGAGAATGAAGGCAGGTATGCAGTGTTTTCTTTCTGCAGGAATATGATTAATAGCAGTTATTTAATGTTGAAGGAAGTACATGGAACAAATTAAGCCTAGCTTAATTCAATAATGTCAGTTATTTTCATTGACACAGTTGTACTCAGTGATCAGTGAGGAAGACACTCAGTAAATATGTAAAAATCCCGGTAAACATTTGCCATCAGTACTTCTGTTTTAAAGAATGAAGAAATAGCAAAATCAAAGTAGTCAGATGAAGCTTTCTGCCTTTTAGCTGACTGTGGCCACATTTTAATCATAGCAAACATCTCCATCTCTATCACGAAAACTTTAAGTTTAAATAAGCTTTTTTATTTAAAGTGGCATAATAACATCATGTATCTGAAATCAATCTCAAAATTGTTTTCCTTGAAGCTCAACTATCTTTAGATTAAAGACCACAGTATTCTTAATATTACTGCAAATGTGGTAACATACACATAAATACATACATATACATACACATATACACACACATACAGACACAAACATATAAACATACACAGGTGTAGTCTTTGAGTTAATATCCCCACATATATAAAGTTTTCAGTATATTCTAAATAATATTCTATAATCACATCTATATTATACTTCACTTTAGATATATACCATAAAAATATAACTATATACATTATAATACAAGTTGGCATCTCTATTAATGTTATATAAGATTATGGCAATAATAAAAAGAGTAATTTTCCCATTATAAGGAGGAAACTTGAGATTGGTGACCATTCATTTCATTTAGAATTTACAGCTTCATGGCTCCTTTGTCACTGTGACATGTTTATGAGGCTGTTGACTTTTGACTGCTTAGAGGGTATAATGCACTTGATTTGACCCTTCCATATTACGTCAAGATCATGGGACTTAAACTGATTATGTGCCACTCAGAAAGGAAGAATAATAAAAGTTAGTGTTAGCTTCTTTCATTTTAATATATGACCATGAAAAATTATGAGTGATTAATTTATCTTAGAAATAGAAAGAAAACTCACTAAATCAAAGAAGTAATTAAATAGTATGATTGAAGTGACAAATTTAATATTATCACTGACATGGAAAAATGTATCTTCAGACCTACTTTTAAATATTAAATTGACATTTAATAAAATTAGATATTAGAGAAAAGGATTTCTTATACATAAAAATTAAATGGGAACGGTAACCACAATTCAAAGTTGCATATTTTCATGGCCAGTTGTCTATAACAGTGCCTAAATGATCAGATTGCTCTGAAAAAACAGAGCTGTGGCACACAAACCTTAGATTTAGGAGGACAACGAAAATATTTACTTGATTGATGTTTTGTTCATTTTTTTGTACATACTGAACTTTAAAAGCCCATAAGTTTATCCATTCCTTTATATTACCATTTCATTTATTAGCACATTATATTGACCTATATTTATGGGAAAGGAGATGTGTTGTGAAATACTAATCCAATCTGGAATAATAAATAAAGGTAGTTGACATATTCTTTACTTGGATGCTTAATGGGGTCTGTGGTTGGAACGCTTGCTATTTGCTAATGAAGTCTGAACGGTACAATGCTACTTTATTCACCACAATATGTAATAGAATTAAAATAGAACAGAACAGTTTCCTCCTGATACACCCAGATTTTATACACTGATGATGAAAACATCAGTTTCCATCACTTGTCCCTGTAAGCATTTGTATTAGTTACTTTACTGTAAAACACCATAACCCAGGCAATATATATATTTGTAACGGTGGTTTGAGCACTCAGATATAAACTGAAAATGAAATTGAATTGCTGAGCATCATGAAACCCTCAAAGCCACCTTCAGTAATATACTTCTTCCAATGAGGCCATACCTCCTGAACCTTCTACACAACCCATCAGCTGGGGACTGCATATGCAAATACCAAGGCTACGGGAAGAATCTCATTCATGTTGTCATCACACCGCCATTCTGTTTCTGCTTGCACAAGCTTGACTGCTGCAGACTCTACACTAAATGTGAACATGGGGTATGTGTTGGACTTGCTCAAGGCTTATATTCTTTTTACACCTGTCACTGTTGCAAATCAAAGAATGATCAGATATCTCCTCCTAGTCCTCCTGCTCCTCCTCTTTGTCTTCTTTTTCTTGTGAGGGAATCTTACTCTGGAGAAGGTGCTGCCCTCGACTTGTAATATCTTTGTGCTAACTTTCTGAATTAGAGATGTGCACTGCTTGGCAAAATGTTTAATCATTTCATCAAAAGTATAATGGGGCTGGGCGGTGGTGGCGCACATCTTTAATCCCAGCATTCGGGAGGCAGAGGCAGGCGGATCTCTGTGAGTTCGAGACCAGCCTGGTCTTCAGAGCAAGTTCCAGGACAGGCTCCAAAGCCACAGAGAAACCCTGTCTGGAAAAACCAAAAAAAAAAAAAAAACAAAAAAAAAGTATAATGGGATGGGGCCATCAGACTCACACAAAGGCAAGAGGCAGTGACCCTGGGGGAAGGAAGTCAAGGATTTTCTTTTTTTGTCTTTATTTTATTTTATTTTATTTTGGTTGTTGCTTTTAGAGACAGGGTTTCTTTTTCTAGCTGTGGAACCTGTCTTGGAACTCGTTCTATAGCCACCTGTCTCTGCCTCCTGAGTGCTAGGATTGAAGGAGTGCAACACCACCACCTGGGAATGGATTCTCTTATGACTACCTTGGGGGAGTGTCCAAGAAAGTTGATTCGTCCTAGGTATAATTGGCTTGGCTTATACGGGTGGCAATCTTTATTAGTAATTCTTACTGGCTAAAAGTTAGGTAGGAGTTGTTTGGATGACAGACTTCTGTTTTTGTGGGAGCCAGCCATGATAAGCTAAGTATGGGCAGGTCACCCAAAGGAAGTACTTTACTTCCAACCATTATCACCTGCCACAGTAGAACTTGACCATCGATAAATTTAATTAGAAACCTGAGTCTCAGTAGTCTATCCTGAAGCAATACGTAGCTGCAAGAAGAACCACAAGCTGAGATTACCTGACCACCGCCCAAGAACAGACCATTCAAAGGAAATGCCTAGCATTCCAACTGCTGTAGATAGGACCACCTGCCAGAACACACTCACCAGCACTCCCCTAGACAAATGTCAGCCAAGCAGGGGTCCTGAACATCAGAAACCCTTCACGCCCACCTTTACCACTATAAAAACCCTATTCCAACTGAGCTCAAGGCTCTCCATTTATTCCAATACGTTGGACATGCAGAGAGACCAAGTTTGCAAACTTGCTTAAAATAAAGGCTCCTTTGCTTTCACATATGAGACTCAGTCTCCTGGCTGGCTTTTGCAGAGACTTCGTGGATTTGGGCATAACAGTTTTTAGAGAAATCTACATGTGGCCCAGGCTTTGGCCTGATTTGATCATTTTCTCAGTCTTTTTCAGGCCTGAGAATGTGCCATTCCTCTCCTCTCTGCTATGGAGGTGGTGGGCTGGGCAGGGGTTGCTTTGTGGTTAATGGTCTTTTGTTCTCAGTCTTGAGAAGCAGGATGTGAGGCCTAATTTGACCTAACTCTCAGGTTTTACTTGTTCAAATATTTGCCTGGCCTTCTCAATAGTACAATATAAATATATTTTTACTGCTTTTTCTGATTTTATTGAGACCTTTTTATTTATTTAGTTTTGTTTGTTTGCAATTCTTATTATATAATCACTTTTTTTTCTTAGTTCACAGTTCTTGTTTTATTAAATTCCCTCCTTTATTAGTCTAGCAATTCCTATTTCCTGTCTAGCCCCTAGCCAATATGTTCTAATGCAACAATTAATAAAACTGTTATGGATCTAAAATGAAAGACTATCTGCTTATTTGTCGAATCTGTTTATTTAGCCATTTCTCAATAGGAATTAACTTAGGTAATAAAAATGAGCAGAATTTCATGAAGGATTTGAAGGTAAGGAAAAGGAAAATTGGAGAACACAACTTTAAATCACTGAAGTTTTTAAAAATGTGTAAGAAATAGGAGAATCTTTCTCTTCTTGGTGTATAAACAAATATATTATTGGCATTGCCAAGTCAAACATTTCTTTTGATATGGGAGCTTGGGGGAAGAAGCTGAAACAGGGTATTGCTGTGTTTCTCAGACTGACATGGCTCTTGCTGTCCCATAACAGCATCCTGAATGCTAGGCTGATGAGGGTCTTCACTCCATATGCATTCTCTTCTTTTTTTTCTTGAGGTTTTGATATCAATAGTTCTTGCTAGTAGTCTTAAGTTTGAACCAGTATCATACTATTCCTGAGAGACTGCAAAACCTCAGAAGTAAGAGTTAAGCCTCTCTTTCATATTTGGTGCCAAGTGTATGTGTTTTATAAGATTCCTGCCATACTCCTCAGTTGCATCAGACTGCTTCACCTCAGTAACACAGTTTCTTTACAGAGGAACCAGTATGCCCACCACTTGTTCAGGCAGAGTTGTTATGAATAATAAACAACAGCAACTTAACAATGAAGATACAGGTCTCACCCCCATGAAAATTCTCCTCTTAGAGAAGCACATGCACAAAAGCCAAACAGCACCTGCTCCTTAGAGACTAAGTGTTGAGATGCACAGTGCACATTGACAAAACTATGCATTTTAATGAGTCAACTCCTTTTGCTTTGCTCACTAGCCCTAGAAGTGACAGTCATGCCTCTGTAACTGGCTTTCTGTAATAATTTAGAATTTACTTATTGATTGTCCTCTTATATTAGCTATTTAATAAATGGATCCTTGATTTGAAATTACTCTAAAATAATTTATGAAAATAACTCTTGCAATTTCTCTTTTATATGTTGTCATTAACAGAAATTGATACTTGAGTTTGCGCTAAGAAAAAAATCTTAAATATGAACTGGAGAGGTCTCTTGGTTACAATTGTTGTTGTTGAACACAAAGCAAAGCTGATTTCTTCAGCAATGGGAAGTAGGATTTTAGTAACTTCTGAGAACAATGGCATTACGGTTCATCAATTTTTTTTTTTTTTTTTTTGCTTTTTTGAGACAGGGTTTCTCTCTGGTTTTGGAGCCTGTCCTGGAACTAGTTGTAGACCAGGCTGGTCTCGAACTCACAGAGATCCGCCTGCCTCTGCCTCCCGAGTGCTGGGATTAAAGGCGTGCGCCACCACCGCCTGGCAGGTTCATCAATTTTTTACCCATTTCTGTGACAATATCTACTGCACAAAGTGCCTGGGGTACTAGGAGGCAACTGTACTTGACTGACTGTGTTGGTCAAGTTACATAAAATGTCAGGGACAACGAAACCATCATACATGAAGTACGTTCACTTCACTGACATAGAGAACATGCCAGGCTTGAGGTCATTAAAGCATCACCTCAAATTACAGTCAAAGATAGAAAAAAATACCCGTAGAATTTCTAAAAGACTCTATTTCTCATAACTGCTAACTTCAAACTAAAACTATCATATGGAATTTTAGCTATTGTAGAATTAAATGGTAAATTCCATTCAATGCCCTTTTAACTTATATAAACTTTAATGTTATATTTAATTTGTACTAATAAATTTTCAACAATTTCCCATTAAGTTTAGAAACATACTCCTATGTATATAATATTTTCTTTGAAAGACAATAATAGTTGGTATTTTGAAATCATGTCTTTTGCTTCAACTAAATTGCTTTTCTCAGGCAAAGGAGACTAGATTTGCTGGTCTCAGAAGTGACATATTGTCATAGTTGTTTATGTTTGTGTTTTTGCACTTGAATCTAGGCATCTGGCATTATGATGTTTGAAGTGCTTAATTGTGTAGATCTCTCTGTCTATCTTTTCTTGGATCCCACGGTTTGAACTCAAGTCACCTGTCTTGCACAGAAAGCAAGTGCCTTTTCCCAGTGAGTCGTCTGTCTGACTCAGAAACTGGTATTTTTTTTAAAGGAAAAAGTATAAGAAGCACAGTTAGTTTACAGAGTACCCATTGTGTCAAAAAACAGCAAGAAAACTAAGTAAACTAACTGGTAGAATAAAAATGACAGGAAGAGATGCACAGATGTCACAGAGTTCTAGGTGTTTGTAGAAGCGTTTTGATATTATGAACAATCATGGATATATGTGCATTTGCACATTAAATATGGGGACAAGCAAGGAACATTTGCACACACTTCAAAATATTTAAATGCTGATATTGTCTCTGCAGTTTGATTTTATTTTGGAAATGTAGAGTATTCTTAATTCATATATATATATATTCTCATGTATATAACATACATTTATAAACTAGTTACCTTTAATGTTTAATAAGATGGAAGAAACAAATAGATTTAGGTAAGTTGGTTTTTTATCATTAAAGGGAAACTGTGTCAGAATAAAAGAGTGTTCAAGACAAAGAAGCTTCATTTAATTTTTACATTAAATTTTCAATCTACTGTACTGAGTCATTCCAATTTTCTAGTCAATCAGAGTCCAATTATATTTAGAAAAGCTATAGACTATTAGAAATAACCAGAGCCATATCTAAATGTGTGCTTCAGAAATTTACACAGACGTTAAGACCTAGTTTAAAACTTTTCCTGATAAGTTATAAAATAAAAAGTCAGTGTTTTCTGAGAAAGGATGCAGGCAAGTTTAAAAGCACCGGGAAGTTACTTTTGTTCTATAAATATTGTGTATGTATGCCACAAAAGTTTAAATTAATACCTTTAAAGATTTGCTGGTTCATTTAGTCATGTCTTTGGAAAAATCATCATATATTATTAAGGAGGAAATGTGAGTTTTATTTCTGTAGAATAAATGTAACTTTTTTTTAACTAAGCACTAAATGATTTATGGACATCAGATCTGCAACTTAATTTAAATAGCTCAGATTCTCTCCTTTCAGCCCATTGCGCCTGATTGCTATTGCAAGGTCCTAAGCACATCTTCTGTTTACGGAATGAGAATGTTATTATGCATACTGCTGGGTAATTCTGAAGCCAGTTGTATCTGAGAAAAATGTGACTGTGCTCAAATATATCCATTTAAATGCAGTAACTTGTGCTCCATAGCTTTTCATAGGCATTATCTCTAGAAATTATTTGTTATATATAATCGGAAATAAATTTTAAAAATACTCTCATAGCAATTATCATATGAATATGATTATAGTAACAGTATCTGTTTATAACTTTTCCATTAAGTAAATTTACAATCAAAATAAACCTTCATAAGAATCTACAGATAAGTCATTGTTACAGTCAATGTAAAGTCCTGTACTTCTATCTGGGAATCATATTTTCTAAGGCATATTAATATTTTAGCTAATATAATTTATTTTTAATTAAATTAAAATTAAAGCCATTGCCAATGTTTGTTAAAAACAAAAATTCCCAAGTTTGAAAAAAATATTATCTAATGAGCATATACACACAGACACCCCCCACACAAACACATCACACATACAAAACAAGCACACACACACACACACAAATATACTTTGGTACCAAATTTGTTTGTACATCTTCTATGACTGACTTCATTCTATAGTGGGTACAGAAGTCATTAGACATCTCGTTGATCAGCTCTAATATATCTCTCTATATATAATTTCTTATATAAAATATGTGTTTCTTACTTATATAAACTACTTATTAGCTACAGATTAACCTTAAATACATATACACATACATATAGCTTCCATATATTTCTTATAAGTATATATTTTTCTTAGAAACTTTAGATTTAAGATTCCAATATTTTTCATCCATGTGTTGAATATAGTTTTAAAAAATCCATAAATGAGAAAATTCTTCTGAGTAATTTACTTGATGGATAAAACAGATGTTAAAATGCAATTTAAATCTCTGTTTATATTCTTTAAAGTCTACTGGGTAATAGTTAATTTCATGAACATTGCAAGTACCTACCAAATACTTTTACTAAGTGCAAAATTGCAAATGTTAAAATTACTAATTTAATTAAATTAACGTTTCTGTAATTTGAACTGTCAAAATGCCTGAATAATGTTTGAAAACCCAGGAAATATGATTATATAAAGTGTTTTAATGATAACTTTTAATATTAGTGCTTCATGCAATATAACATCACATAACATTCTGTCTTTACCATTGTGAAAAAAACGTATGGCTATTCAAAGAGTTTAATATAGCTTGCTATTTTAAGAGTAATTCTGATATACACAATTTTACATGTCATAAAACTTATCCCAATCTTTGTGAATATTAGATAAAGAAAACTAGAAATTCCTTTTTAGTTCACTAACATTGTTAAAGAAAGTGTAAAAACAAAGAATATTCAAGGATTTTGATAATGACACTGGATTTAGACACAGCCAGTATTTGTATATAATTTATTTTAAATTAACTTGAAAAAATTGTACTTTTATGAAGGTCACCATAATTGTGAAGAGAATAGACATCAGGTTATGAGTATGAGTGGCCAATAAACCTCATGAAAATGAAAATTTTAAAATTAATCAATTATTTTCCCAATGATAGTACCCCACTAATTTCATTTTAATGTTAGAGCAAGCAAGATTGCTCAGAAGTAAGGGTGATTATTTACAACTCTAAAGACCCGAGTTATGTCCTGGTACATTGAAAGGAGAAAACTGACTTCCCCAAAATATTCTCCTAACCTGAGATGAAAGCCTGATTCAAAGTTGTGGGTAATCGTGATTCATTACCTCCTCTAGAATTGTTATTTAGTTTCTGATATTCACTGGATGGGATTCTTTTTTTTAATATTTATTTATTTATTATGTATACAATATTCTGTCTGCATGTATGCCTGCAGGCCAGAAGAGGGCACCAGACCCCATTACAGATGGTTGTGAGCCACCATGTGGTTGCTGGGAATTGAACTCAGGACCTTTGGAAGAGCAGGCAATGCTCTTAACCTCTGAGCCATCTCTCCAGCCCCCTGGATGGGATTCTTGATGAATTAAAGGAAACTAACAGTTGACCACGCCCTTTCTGAAAAAGTCATTTTAATAACTTAAATCATGTTGTGGTCCTTTGAAGCGAATAACTGCAAATGTTCTCTCCACAGTGAGAGTAAGCCATTATAGTTACAGACTCAGGTGCCAGGAAAAAACTCATCGTACGGCTGATTGTCTTGTAACAAGCACAATGGAGTATAAAGTACTAACCAGTGACAAATTGCATGACACCTTACAGAGGGCAACATATGTTTTGACACTTGAGCTCTTACTTCAGTGAAAAACAGGATTGATTCCGTGGATTAAGTGATCCTCAACGTGGTCAGAAAGATTGAGCATGGCTTCTGAAAGAAGGAATAGATTTCAGGGTGGATTACTATGTCTTAGAAGATTAAAAAACTATTAGCCTCTAAAAAGAAAGACTGAAGAGTTTAAATCACCAAAGAAACAGTTTGAAAACTTTTCAGAAGATCAATGTTATATAATGTTTGGGGGGAAAAGAGACATAATAGGGTATACTAGTTTTCTTTGATGGAATAAATTAAAAGAGAAGTCTAAATATTGATCTAATTGATATTATATTAGAAACTATTTGCCCTATATAATAAAAACTGTAAGTATCGTCGTAGAAAATATGAAATTAAAAGCATACACACATACTTCATCAGAATATTTTGAATCAACAAGTTAATTTGGGAGTAATTACTTACATTTTCTTCAGCAGTGTGTATTTGCAGTCATGTGGGTATTTTTAGATTATCATGCCTACCACAATGAAAGATAAAACGGGGCGCAAAGAATTTAGACCAGTTATGAGTACTGACATTAGGAAATACAGTGACAGTGGGTGTGAGTGTTGCTTACAACTTGCCCATAAGTACCATGAAGTGTAAGAGAATATAATCTATTAATAAAAATTTTGAGGCTGGGGAGATGGATTAGCAGACAAAGACACTCTCCAGGCATACGCGAGGAATCTGGATCCGTCTCTAGATCCCACACTGTGGAAAGAGTGAATCGACTCCTGAGTATGATGCCCTCTCACCTCCACGTACACACTGAGCTCTGTGCACAGAAGGATGTGTGAGCACACACACAACTACACACATGGTACAAAAGCAAAACTTCAAACAGAGAATTTTTTGATTTTGTATTAATGCCCCGATCTCTTCACTAACAGCTTTCACTTCAATTATGAAGGGACACCCCAAGCTGTCAATACAATGTGGTTTGAGAAGCTGCATTTGTGTCTGGCATAAAGTAAATCTGACCAGGTTATTTGTATTGCAGCCCCATCTGGAAATCATGAGTATTTTTTATTTAGTGTTTTATCTTCATACTAATTAAAATAACACAATTTTAAACTGATGATATTATTTTATATTTTAATGTAAGTATTTTACTGGGAACATTGAAAACAGAAGTATTAATGATGTGATATAAAGACTGATGGAGATTAAAGGAGGCAAATGTGAGTGGATTCTGAACTTCAAAGCAGTTACCTTTTCACCTATGGTTTGATTTGGTAAGCACAATAGTAATGTGCAGATACATATCTGTGTATGGAAAAAAGCAGTCAGCATGTGGACACATTTTTGATTATTGGTGCTCTCATGTGTGTTATTTTCACATTGACTAGAGAAATACAACATGTCCTTCCTGGCACATAGCTGTAGTACATTTTGAGACGTGGACCTTCCAGACAAAATGCATTGTACATATCTCAAATCTATGAGCTACTGTAGCCTTACCAAGGAGCTAGAGAGATGACAGATATGTTTATATAATAAAAAAGTAAATTTAAAAAAACAGAATTTTCAGTCGATTTCAATAATGTTGGTATATAATCATTTAATGTGTTTATGTAATTGAACTATATTGAAGCATTTCATAAATTGTAATTTAAATTTCACAGTTTTCTATTCCAATAATTTGTAGATTTTTTCATAATAATGAGAATATATTGTTTAGTTTAAAAAGAAAACCATAAATTGCTCATTTAAAAATAAGTTTACAATTAAAAAGCAGTTACCTATTTCAAATTAGGTGATCACAGATAATAAATAATAATGCATATTTCAAAAGGGGATTTGTGCTTGTTAGTTTTGTTTCTGAGAACTGTCTATGTAGCCCTGGCAGCCTGAAACTAGTTCTGTAGACAGAGTTGATTTTGAACATATAGATCTGCCTGCCTCTGCTTCCCCAGTGTTGAAATTAAAGGCTTGTGCTACCATGCCTGCCTTTAAAGAGTGAATTCTTAATTTCTGTATTTTCCGCAAGAAATGTTTCTTCTATTTAAAGATCCTATTAGCCCTTTTTATTCTTTTCTTTTTCTTTCTTTCTTTCTTTTTTTTTTGGATACCAATTTACATACCAATCCCCGTTCCTGCTCCTTCCACTCCTCCCATTCACTCCACCACACACCCCTCCCTACTCCCTATCCCCTGCTCAGAGAGGATAGGTCACATTGCTTTGGGGAAGGTCTGAGACCTTGCCTACTTTATCTAGGCTGAGCAAGGTATCCATCGAAAGAGAACTAAAAAGCCATTACAAGCAGCAGGGATAAATCCTGGTGCCACTGCCATTAACCCTTCAATCTTCCCCAGCCACACAACTGTCGCCCACATTCAGAGGAATTAGTTTGATCCTATGCTGTTACTACCCTGTCTGGCTGGAGTTGGTGAGCTCCCTCCCATTAGCTCAGGTAGACTGTTTCAGTGGGTGTCCCCATCACAGTCATGACCTCTTTGCTCATATTCTCACTCCTTCCACTCTTTAACTGGACTTCAAGAACTCAGCCCAGTGCTCTTCTGTGGGTCTCTGCCTCCGTTTCCATCTGTTTCTGGATGAAGGTTCTATAGTCACATTTAAGATATTCATCAATCTGACTACAGGGCAAGGCCAGTTCGGGTACCCGCTCCTCTATTGCTAAGGGTTTTAGCTGGGGTCATCATTGTGGATTCCTTGGAATTTCTCTAGTGTCACATTTCTTGCTATCCTCATAGTGACTCTCTCAATCAAAATGTCTCTTTCCTTGCTTTCATCTCTGTCCTTCCTTGACCTTGACAATCCCGTTCTCTCAAGTTCGTCTCCCTTCTCCCCTTCTCCCCTGTTCTTCCTCTTTGTCTTTTCTTCTTCCCCTATCCCTATGATTCCAAGTTGGTCAGGCAATCATTTTTATTTACTCTTTTGGAGGATGTATATATGTTTTCCTTGGGGTTTACCTTGTTACTTAGCTTCTCCAGGGTCATGGACTATAGTCTTGCTCTCCTTTACTTTACAGCTAGTATCCATTTATGAGTAAGTACATACCATGTTTTCCTTTCTGGGACAGGATTACCTCACTAATGGTGTTTTTTTTTCTAGTTCCATCTATTTGCTTGCAAATTTCAAGATGCTATTGTTTTTTTACTGCTGAGTAGTGCTCCATTCTCTAAATGTACAACATTTTCTTTATCCATTCTTTGATTGAGGTTCTGGCTTTTACAAATAATGCTGCTATAAACATAGATGAACAAATGTCCTTGTAGTATGATTGAGCATCCTTTGGGTATATGCCCAATCGTGGTATTGTTGGGTCCTAAGGTTTCTGAGAAAACAACACACTGCTTCCCAGAGTGGGTATACAAGTTTGCATTCCCACCAGTAATGGAGGAGATTTCCTTTACTCCACATCCTCTCCAGCATAAGATAACATTGGTGTTTTTTATCTTAGCCATTCTGACTAATATAAGATGGTATCTCAGAGTCATTTTGATTTGCATTTCCCTTATGACTCAGGATGTTGAAAATCTCCTTAAGTGTCTTTGCCTATTTGAGATTCTTCTGATGATTCTGTTTAGCTCTTTACTCCATTTGTTAATTTGGTTATTTAGAAATTTGATGTACAATTTCTCGAGTTCTTTATGAATCTTGGAAATCAGTTTTCTGTCTGATGTGGGGCTTGTGAAGGTCTTTTCCCATTCAATATGCTGTTGTTTTGTGTTACTGACTGTGTCCTTTGCTTTACAGAAGCTTCTCAGTTTCAGTAGGTCCCATTAATTTATTGTTGCTCTCAGTGTCTGTGCTACTGGTGTTATATTTAGGATGTGGTCTCCTGTGCCCATGCATTGAAGGCTTCTTGCCACTTTCTCTTCTATTAGATACGGGGGGGGTGGATTTATATTGAAGTCTTTAATCCATTTGGACTTGATCTTTGTTTACGGGGATAGATATAGATCTATTTGCATTCTTCTACATGTAGACATTCAGTTATATCAGCTCTATTTGATCAAGGTGCTTTCTTTTTTCTACTGAACAATTTTAGTTTTTTGTCAAAAAACAGGTATTCATAGATGTGTAGATTAATATCTGTCTTTGATTCAATTCCATTGCTCAACCAGTCTGTTTTTATGCTAATACTAAGCAGTTTTTCTTACTGTATCTCTATAAAAGAGCTTGATGTCATGGATTGTAATGCCTCTGGAAGTTCCTTTAGTGTACAGGATTGTTTTGGCTATCCTAGGTTTTTTGTTTTTCCATATGAAGTTGAGTACTGTTCTTTCGAGGTCTGTTGATAGTTGTGTTCGGTTTATGATGGGTATTGCATTGAATCTACAGATTGCTATTGGGAAGATCGCCATTTTTATTATGTTGATCTTAGCTATCCGAGAGCATGGGAGATCTAATAATTCTCTAGATTTCCTAAGTGTCTGCTGTTAAGTCCCCCTTTCCATTTCTGATTTTATTAATTTGCATGTTGTCTCTCTGCCTCTTGTTGAGTTTGTATAAGGATTTGTCTATCTTGTTGATTTTCTCAAAGAACCATTTGTTTTATTGATTTTTTTGTATAGTTTTCTTTGGTTATATTTTATTGATTTCAGACCTTTATTTGATTATTTCTTGTCATTTATTCCTCCTGGTTGACTCTCCTTCTTTTTGTTCTAGAGCATTCAGGTGTGCTGTTAAGTCACTTTTGAGGTTTCTCCACTTATGCACTCACTTATGGCTATGAATATTCATCTTAATACTGCTTTCATAGTGTCCCATAGGTTTAGATACATCATGCCTGCATTTTCTCTGAATTCTAGAAAGTCTTTAATTTCTTTATTTATTTCTTCCTTGACCCAGGGGTGGTATCTTTGAGCACTGTTAAATTTCCATGAGTTTGTAGGCTTTCTGCAATTAGTGTTGTTGTTAAATTCTAACTTTAAACGATGGTGATCTGACAAGATACAGGGATTATTCCTATTTATTGTATCTGTTGAGGTTTGCTTTATTACAGAGTATGTGGTCAGTTTTAGAGAAGGTTCCATGAGGTGCTGAGAAGAAGGTACATTCTTCTTTGTTTGGGTGGTATGTTTTGTAAATGTCTGCTAAGTTCATCTTAGTCATTACATCTGTTAGTTCTCTTATTTCTTTGTTAAGTTTCTGTCTTGTTGGCCTGTCCATTGTGGAGAGTGGGGTGTTGAAATCTCCTACTATTAGTGTGTGGGGTTTGATTTGCAATTTAAGTTTGAGTAATGTTTCTTTTACATAAATGGGTGCTCTTGTATTTGGGACATAGATGTTCAGTATTGAGACTTCATCTTGATGGATTGTTTTTGTTATGAGTATAAGGTGTTCTCCATCTTTTCTGATTGATTTTAGTTTGAATTATATTTTGTTAGATATTAGGATAGCTACACCTGCCTGTTTCCTAGGTCCATTTGATTGGAAAAATCTTTTCCCAACACTTTACTTTGTGGTAATGTTTGTTTTTGAGGTTGAGGTGTGTTTCTTGTATACAGCAGAAGGATGGATCCTTCTTTCGTATCCATTCTCTTAGCCTGTGTCTTTTTATAGGTGAATTGAGTCCATTAATATTCTTTGCCTTATGTTTAAAAACACTTATGAATGAGTACATATGATAATTGTCTTTCTGGGTCTGGGTTACCTCACTCAAAATGTTTTCTAGCTCCATCCATTTGCCTGAAAATTTCAAGATGTCTTTTTTTCTGCTTTGTAGTACTCCATTGTGCAAATGTACCACGTTATCCTTATTCATTCTTTAGTTAATGGGCATTTAGGTTGTTTCGAGGTTCTGGCTATGACAAACAATGCTGCTATGAACATAGTTGAGCACATGTCCTTGTGTCATGATTGAGCATCCTTTAGATATATACCCAAAAGTGGTATTTCTGGGCCTTGATGAAGGTTGTTTCCTAATTTTCTGAAAAATCGCCATACTGATATCCAAAGGGACTGTACCAGCCTATACTCCCACCAGCAATGCAGGAGTGTTCTCTTTATCCCACAACCTCTCCAGTGCAAGTTGTCATCTGTGTTTTTGATCTTGGCCATTCTTGCAGGTATAAGATGGAATCTCAGAGTTGTTTTGATTTGCATTTCTCTGATGACTAAGGATGTTGAACATTTCTTTAAGTGTCTTTCAGTCATTTTAGATTCCTCTGCTGAGAGTTCTCTGTTTATTTATTTACCATTTGTTTATTTATTCTTTTGCTTATTTGTTCTTGAGTTCTTTGTATATTTTGGAGATCAGACCTCTGTCTGATGTGGGGTTGGTGAAGATCTTTTCCCATTCTGTGGGTTGTTGTTTGTCTGATTGACCTTGTCCTTTGCTTTACAGAAGCTTTTCAGTTTCAGGTGGTCCCATTTATTGTTGACTATATTTTCTGTGTCTTTGAGCTGGAGTTCTTTTCCTTCTTCTATCTCTATTATTCTAAGATTTGTTTTTTTTTTCATGGTGTCCCAGGAGTTCTGTATGTTTTATGTTAAGAATTTTTGGGTTTGGATTTAATGTTTTCTTTGAACAATGAATCTATTTCCCCTATAGTATCTTCAACACCTGAGATTCTCTTTACATCTCTGTATTCTGTTGTTTATCCTCGCCTCTATAGTTTTTTGTTCTTTTACCCAGATGTTCCATATCCAGAATTCCCTCAGTTTTTATATTCCTTATTGCATCTATTTCAGTCTTCAACTCTTAAAATGTTTGAACTATTTGCTCCACCTATTTTTTAGTGAGTTTTTAAAAGAGATTTTTTTTATTTCTACCTTTTTTTGTTTGTCTTTTACTCCATTTCTTTAAGGAAATTTTTATTTCCTCTTTAAAGGTCTCTATCATCCTCATACATTTGTTTAAAATCATTTTCTTTGGCTTCTTCTAAGTTGGGATAATCAAGTCTACCTTTTCTATGACCACTGGGTTCTCATGTTACCATGTTGCTTTTTAGGTTGTTGGATGAATTCTTGCATTGATGCCTGGCTATCTCTTCCTCTATTTGGTGCCGGCAGTGTCTTTGCCACTTAGTCCAATCTTTGCAGTAGCTGTCTGTGTCTTTGGGAACTATTTTTGATATGCTCTGTTTTGTTGCTGTCTATGTCTCAGGGAGTCACTGAGGTCTCTCTTGGCCCATTCTCTTGGTCTGCTCTCATGGTTTACTCTCTTGGTCATCTCTGTATAGTTGAAGCTTCTATTTCAGAGTTCCTCTGAGCTTGCAGGAGAATAGTCAAGTTTGGGGCCAGAATGAGAACTTGTAGCTTGCTGGTTCTGATCGATGGGGTGGGGGTGTTGGAGCAGCCTACCTGCAGAAAGCTTGCCTGCTGGCTGGTTTGAGAGACTGAAGTATGTGTGGGAGGTGCAAGGATTTTTACCCTGGTATGGAGTGCCTAGGCAATAAGGTATTTCTTGGGGTGGGTGGTCACTTACCTCTTTGTCCTCTCTGTGAATTTGTA
Organism: Microtus agrestis; assembly: GCA_902806775.1. Lineage (NCBI taxonomy): Eukaryota > Metazoa > Chordata > Mammalia > Rodentia > Cricetidae > Microtus > Microtus agrestis. Next base: position 747,825 of record CADCXT010004280.1, read on the forward strand.
CCTTACATTTTAAAGTTCCACTGATGTTATGGGGGATAGGAGGGTTGGGGGCAGAGTGGGCAGCCCTCTTTATTCTTAATAGCAAGAATTCTGTGACATATGGTATAAAATATTTGAAATAAGTGACAGTGAAACATCTTGATACTTTTAGGTTAAAACTTATTGTTCCGTATTACTGGCTTTATTGACATCAGTCTTACTTTGAACGTAAAACATAAATTTCCTTTGTCTTATGATTCAAAATGTATTTCTGCTCCAATATGTTTTAAAGCATAATGAAAAGTCAGTAATTTCTAGTGTGTAATATGAACTATTTTCTTGTCCCTTGTTCAGCCTATTGCTTAGATCATTGCTAGACCATTTATTTTAGTGAAGAAAGTCTAATTTTTCATGAAATTCTAAATTTAGAATTTCTATTTAAAATATTTCACTTACTCTAAACTGATATTGAAGTTGTTTAAGTGAACGGATGAAATACATAGTTTCATAATCTCAGTAAGTGAATTCCATTAAAAAATAAATATACCATGAATTTTCATAAGTCCAAACCAGATGGTTAATTAGAAGTAATGATAAATTATGGGGCTCTTTATCAAACTGTTGAAAATATTAGTGTAGGCAAAAAGAAAATAGTCAATTTTGGAAATCTTGAATTAAATCTACCTTGACTTTGAAAAATGAAATAAAACTTTGACATTGAGAAGTAAATAAAAACTTTCAGAAATAAGTCAGTATTGATTCTGTGGTGAGCTTTGAAATGACTTTCCTAGATCTGATCCATCAGGTCATTATAAGAAGGCAAAGTTAGTCACATGATCATGTCATTTGTAGTCTACAGTTACAATGTGGTTGCCTCAAAATTCTTTACTCTTTTCATTTTTACTTGAAACTCCTGCCAAAGGGAATGTACTGAGGCCACTTGCCTGTTGTTTTTCCAACATCAAATATCATGTCAAGTATGGAATCTCAAATAGTTCTTTTGTAAACATCACTGTAGCTACAGAAAAGGAAAAGAGTAGAGTGACAGATCAATTCCATTAGCAGATTGATTTCCTCAATATAACTAACAATGATAACAGAAAAATCTCAAAGTTCATCAGAATGAAGTTAAACATATTAGCTACATACTTCATATGTAAACAGTCTGTTGTGATTATATGTACACAGAAATGAAAAATATATAATAACCCTAGTTTTAGAGGTGCTACAAAAACTCAATATGTAAAATTATTTTGACACATTATATCAATAATTGTAACAAGAACAATATTATTTCACTATTTATAATGAAGCTGATGAAAATATTAGTTTATTCAATGTCACTCAGCTTAGTCCATCTTATAAAAGACAATAATTTTAATTCTTGAGGAAAAGCATCTACATACATGTATCTAAAGAGATGTGAAAATATGTAAACACATTCTTCTCCAAATAAAATTAACTGATGCTCAAAAATGAGAATTTTAATAGGTGAATACTAAATACAAAGTAGAGACAAGTTTGAAAACAAAGAGATGGCATAGAGCCCATTGTGATGACAGAACTTCACTGCATATTATGGTATATTAGGGTTCAAATATATCATAGGTACCATTCATATATAAAACCAAATTGGTATGTCATTTTTAAAGAGATAAGTATTATTAAAAATAAGTATTACCTTGATTTTTTTGACTTAGTTACAAAGTTTGAAAGAGCATATGAGAATATTATAGTTGACTCTAATATAAGAAAACACCAAATTTTCCAGTGGTGTGAAAGTAAAATACTTGAACATAGTGTATATATAATATAACATCTGTGTATTGATCGTAAGGGCAGATAATTGAAAACAGTGTAAAATTAAAGAATTAACTTCTTGTTAAAGATAAAACATTTGTATCTTGTAAATAACAATATATTTAAACTAGGAGAAAAATGAAAGTCAGTTAGCATGCAAGCCAAGTTTTCCAACTTTTGAAGATGTTTTCTTAGCACAAAATTGAAATTTCAATAAAACCTTCTTTTAATCTGTCTGTGTTTCTAATGCTCTTTTTCTCTGTTTCCTTCTGTTTGCTTGTTTTACCCTATTCTAGTTTTGTGGTTTGCTTTATCTTAGTTTGTTATTATTATGTAAATGTCTATTTGTTTTCCAGGAGAGACAGAGTGGTTGTGGATAGAGAGGTGGGGAGGATCTGGCAGAAAGATGGGAAGGATTTTGAAAGAGTTGGAGGAAGAGAAACTATAATCAAAATATATACTATGAAAAAAATCTACTTACAATGAAAAAAATAGAAAAAAATAACTTAAAAAGTAAAAACTGTTTTTGTCATTTTCTGTTTTAAATGAAAAGCAAATTTATATAAATACCCTTCACTACTGGAGGTTCCATTCATATCTTTTCCCAGTGATCAATGTTAAAAAGTTCTTTAAATCAAAGTTACTGGAAAATTCGGTAAGTGACAGCTGAGACACAAACCACAGTTTAACAACAGCAAAAATGTCACCAGGAAGAAAATAACAAAAAATAAGTAAATACACACACACACACACACACACACACACAAACATTGTGTATATAATTAATTAACATGCAGAAACTTGCAGTAATAGTCTGCCTAGCAGACTATACCCTGGCAAACATTGTAATAAGGATTAAAATAATTAAGCTAATCCCTCCCTCCCAATTGTCATATAGTGAGAGAATGAATTAAATATAGGGATTATGGAGGAGGGAAGAAAACAGCTTGGCATTTCCAGAGCTATACTTTAATATATTCTTTGCTACTTCATTTGTTAGTTACATAAATCTTCCATAATACCTATTTCAAGTAATAGTCAGAAAGATGCCTACCGAAGGCTTCAGAATTTTGTTGTCAGGGTCTGCATGTATTGATACAGGGTGCAAAGTTTGATGCAGTATGCACATGCCAATAAAATTATCCCTTGCTACAGCAATATCCTAAACAACTTCTTTCTGGCATGATAGAATTAAAACTTCTCCGATATTGCTATGGTGGCCCTTTTTACATAACGGTGCAATTGTATTTTCTAATTTGCTGAAAAACATTTACATCTCTTAAACACACACTGCTAGATTTGTTCCGTTTTTATCTCATAGTAGCCTAAGCATTTATGTGCTAAATCATTCGTATGGTTTTTGTAATAAGTACAAACATATTTCCTTTGTTGTTGTTTTGTTATGTTTTGTTTTGTTTATTTTTTTTTCCAGACAGGGTTTCTCTGTTTAGCACTGCTTGTTCTGAAACTTACTTTACATCAAGCTGGCCTTGAACTCAGATATCTGCCTGCCTCTGCCTCCAATTTGCTGGGACTAAAGACCTGTACCACCACTGTCTGGCGATCACAGCATTCTGATGAACAGTATTGCAGTATTTCTGTTTCCAGTCAGGACTCTCCATCTTAAATAGCAGTCCATTTGTTCATTATACCTTAACTAGGAAAGGGAACACAAGAGTTTGTCGTTGCATTCTTAATTCAAATCCTGAACACTTTTCTTCACTGTTGGACTGCCTGTTATTTAAGTGTATGGCTGTGCATGTACATTTTACTTGCTATTTTTTCTTTACTTTTCCTCTTTTTTTCTTTTTTCATATTTTAATATTTTTATTCTATATATTATTATACATTATTCATGCATTGGCTTTGTACAAAATATTAATGTAATCAGAACACTGAAGACATTTCTCTTTCTCTTTTCTTAATAAAATAATATGCTACTATGTAATATTATTTTAAAGCCTTTTTAATGAGCTTTTTTTTTTTAATTTATCCTAAAAATCCTTATTTATTTACATCCTGACCACAGTTTCCCCTCCCTCCTCTCCTCTCAGTTCCACCCCGACAACTCCCCTCCTTCATTTATGTTCAGAAAAATTCAGGGCACCCATGGGTATCAACAAAACATGGCATATGAAGTTACAGTAAGACTAAAAACTCTCTTTTGTGGTAAGGATGGGCAAGGCAATATGAGGAATAGGGTCCTAACGGCAGCAAAGATGTCAGAAAATGCCTCTGCTCTAACTGCTAGGAGTCCCAGTAGAAGACTAAGCTACATAACTGTCCTATATATGTCCTATATATTCCTACATCAGTCCCATACAGGGTTTCTGGTTGTCAGTTAAGACTTCGTGAGTTCTTATGAGCTCAGGTTGATTTATTCTGTGTGTGTTTTTTGTTGTTGCTTGTTTTTTGTTGTTTGTTTTTTTGTTTGTTTGTTTGTTTGTTTTGATGTCCTTCACCCCCTGGCTCCTACAATCCTTCCTCCATTTTATTCACAGGATTTGCCAAGCTAGGCATAATGTTTCGCTGTGGGCCTATATGTTTTCATCTATTGCTGGATGAAGCCTGTCTGATGACAGTTGGGCTAAGCAACAATCTATGAGTATAGTAGAATATAATTGGACATTATATTGACATTCTTTTCTCTGGTTGTTTTTGGTTCTGTCCTAGGACTCTGAGCCATCCTGTCTCTGGTTCCTGGTGTTCCAAGAAGTGTCAGTGGTAGGCTTACTCCACTGATGTGTATCTCAGGCATGAGCAAGCCACTCTCTCAATCTCTGTGCCATGTTTACCCTAACACATCCCATAGTCAGGGCAGACTCTCGGTCTATGGTTATGTGGCTCAGTTTGTGTCTAATTCCTCCACTGGAAGTCTTGCCTAGTCACAGGAGATGGTCAGCTCAGGCTTGGCAACCCCATACTGCAGGGAGTTTTATTTGGTGTCGTCCTTGTAGATTTCTGGAAGTTTCAATATATCAATTTTCTACCGGACTTTGATATGCCTCTACTATCCAGTCTTCTCTTTTTATACTCTTCCCCTCTAAGCCTCTATGACCTAATCCCTCATGTTTCCATCCCTACTTTCCCCAATTTCATCTACAGAATCTCTTCTATTTCACCTTTCCAGGGAGATCCAAGTGTCCTCACTTAAAACATCCTTTTTCCCATAGTCTCTCAGGGTCTGTTAACTGATAACATGGTTATCCTTTCCTTTACAGTCAATATCCACTTACAAGTGAGTACAAACCATATTTGTCTGTTTGTGTCTGGGTTACCTCACTCAGGGTGATTTTTTATTTTAGTTCCATACATTTGCCTGTAAATCATGATCTCATTGTTTTTAAAATGTGAGTAATACTCTATTGTGTGAATGCACTGCATTGTCTTTATCCATTCTTTAGTAGAGTGAAATTCAGGTTGTTTCCAGGTTCTGGCTACTACAAATAAAGTCATAATGAACATAGTTGAGCAAGTGATGGAGCATTGTTTGGGTATATGCTAAAGAGTGGTATAGTTCAGTCTTGAGGTAGATGGATTCCCAATGTTCTGAGAAACTGACAAATTGATTTACAAAGTGACTGTACAAGTTTGCTCTCCCGCCAGCAATGGATGAGTGTTCCCCTTGCTCCTCATCCTCTCCAACATGAGCTGTTTCTTGTGTCTTTGGTTTTAACAATTATAACAGGTATGAAATGAAATCTCAGAATCATATTAATTTGCATTTTTTAATGGTCAAGGATGTTGAATATTTCTTTACATGCTCCTGAGACATTTGAAATTCCTGTTGAGAATTCCCTATTTAGATCTGTACCATATTTTTTAATTGTATTTTATTGTTACTTAAAAAATACCAATCCAAATTCCCACTCCCTTCCCTTCTCTCAGTCCCCTCCCTCTCCCTCCACAGACCCTCCACCCCATTTCTCCAACACTAAGGGAGTGCCATGAACCTCATCCTCTGGAGAGTACAAGGCCCTCCCTACTATATCTAGGTTGAGCAAGGTTTACATCCAAAGATAACAGGATCCCATGAAGCCAATATATGCAGTTGAGACACATTCCAGTGTCACTATCAGTGGCCCCTCAGTCAGCCTCAACTGTTATCCCCCTTCAGAGGGGATTGTTTTTTCCCATGCTTGTTCACTTCCAGTCCAGTTGGAGTTGGTGAGCTACAGCAAACTGACTCAATGGATGAACCCCTCATGGTCTTGAATCCTGCTCATACTTTCATTCCTTCCGCTCTTCAATTGGATCTTGGGAGCTCAGTCCAAAGATGCTCAATCATGCTACAAGAGCATTCGTACAACTATGTTCATAGCAACATTATTTGTAATACCCAGAACCTGGAAATAACTTAGATGCCCCTTAACGGAAGTATGGATAAAGATAGTGTGGCACATCTACACATTAGAGTACTACTCAGCAGTAACAAAATATTGACATCTTGAATTTTGCATGCAAATGGATGGAATTAGAAAACATTATCCTGAGTGAGGTAACCCAGACCAAAAAAAAAAAAAAGAATATGGTATGTACTCACTCATAAGTGGATACTAATCATAAACAAAGGGCAGCGAGATTATCGTTCAGGATCCTGTACCATATTTTTTAATTGGATGATTTAGTTTGTTGCTGTCTACTTTCTTAAGTTCTTTATATATTTTAGAAATCAGCCCTGTGTCAGATGTGGGGTTGGTAAAGAAAGTTTCACATTTTGTAGGCTGCTGTTTTGTCCAGTTGGCAGTGTCCTTTGCTTTTACAGAAGCTTCTTAGTTTCAGGAGGTCCCATTTTCTTACTGTCAGTCTCAGTGTCCGTGCTCCTGTTCTTCTCTTCGGGAAATTGTATCCTTTGCTACAGCTATTTCACACTTTCTCTTCTATGAGGCTCAGTATATCTGTTATACTGCTGAGATCTTTTGTACTCTTGGATTTGGGTTTTGTGCAGGGTGCTAGATATGGATCTATTTGCATTCTTCTACCTGCTGACATCCAGTTATACCAGCTCCCTTTATTAAAGATGTTTTCTTTTTTCCATTATATAATTTGGACTTCTTTTTCAAAAATTCAAGTGTCCATAGTTGTGTGGATTTATGTCCAGGTCTTCAATTTGATTTCAATGATTCATCAGTCTTTTTTATGTCAGTACCGTGTGATTTTTATTACGATAACTTTGTAGATGAGTTTGAAATAAGGGATGGTGATACCTCTGGAACTCCTCCTGCTCACAAGATTGTTTTAGCTATCTTGTGGTTTTTTTTTTTTGTTTTTTCTACAAATAAAGTTGAGTATTTACTTTCAAGTATGTAAAGAATTGTAATGGGATTTTAATGGGAATTACACAAACTCTGTAGACTGCATTTGGTATGATTTTTACTATGTAAATTCTACCAATCAATGAGTATGGGAGATCTATGCATCTTCTGATATCCTCTCTAATTTCTTTCTTCAAAGACCTGATATACTTGTCATACAGGTCTCTAAAATACTTGATTAAATTTACCACAAGTAGTTTTGCATTATGTATGGATATTGTAAAGGTTGTTGTTTCCCTAATTTCTTTCTCAGCTTGTTTATCATTTGTATAGATGAAGACTACTGATTTTTTTATTTTTTTGATTTCTCAAGACAGGGTTTCTATGTGTAGCTTTCGTGCCTGTCCTGGAACTAGCTCTTGTAGACCAGGCTGGCCTCAAACTCATAGAGATCCACCTGTCTCTGCCTCCGAGTGCTGGGATTAAAGGCATATGCCACCACTGCTTGGCTGATTTTTTATTTAGATTATTTTGTATTCTGTAACTTTTCTAAAGGTGTATATCCTCTGTAGGAGTCCCCTGGTAGTAATTTTGGGGTTGATTACGTATACCCTATCATCATCCACAGATAACAATACTTTGACCACAGAGAGCAATTCTTTGACTTCTTCCTTTAATTTATGTCCTCTTGATCTCCTTTAATTGCTCTAGCTAAAACTTCAAGTACTATATTCAACAGATATTGGGAGAGTGGACAGCCTTTTCTTGTACTTGATTTTCTTGTAATTGTTTTAAGTTTCTCATCTTAGCCATCAATTTGTTCTTATAGGTATGACCCTTGTATCCCTCTTCAAGACTCTTATATTGTGGATTACAATGAGAGATATTTGTACATTGAACCATCTCTGCATCTCTGTGATGAAGCACTCTTGATCATGGTGAACAGACTTTTAGGTATGTTCTTGGGTTTGATAAGTCAGTTGTTACTGAATATTTTTGTATCTATGTTCATAAGAGAAAATGGTCTATGATTTTCTTTCTTTGTTGACTCTTTGGACAATTTAAGTATTAGGGTGACTGTGGCTTTATTAAATGAATTTGACAAAGTTTCTTCTGTTTCTATTTTGTGAAATAATTTGAAGAGAATTACTATTAGATCTTCTTTGAAAGTTTGGTAGAAATCTGTGTTAAAAACATCTGGCTTTGCAGTATCTTAGGTTGGGAGACTTTTAATAACTGCTTCGTTGGGCATATTAGGCCTACTTAAATTATTTATATGATCTTGTTTTTTTTTTTTCATTCTGTGTAGTGGCATTTTATCTTATTGGCAGTGTCTTTGCCTTAGAGATGTTTCTCAGTTTCAGGAGGTCTCAAATATTGTTTCTCTCAATGTCTGTGCTACTGGTGTTTTTTTAGGAAGTTGTCTCCTGTGCCAGTGCATTCAAACCTACTTCCCACTTTCTCTTCTATGAGCTTCAATGTAACTAGATTCATGTTGAGGTCTCTGATACAATTAGACTTGAGTTTTGTGCATAGTGATAGTTATGAATCCATTTTCATACTTCCACATGTACACATCCAGTTATACTTTTTTCCCACTGTACAATTTTGCCTTCTTTGTAAAAAATTAAGTGTTCATAAGTCTGTGGATAATTGTCGAGGTCTTTGTTTTAATTTCATTGATGCCAGTGGGAAGCGGAAGTAGATAAGTTCTGCTGAGTAAATTGAGAGTAGGGGTGAAGGAAGGATGAAGAGCAAGGGGAAGGAAAACATGAGTGAAGGGGCTGGCTGAGTTGGGGAAGGGACAGAAAGAGAGAGCAAGAACAGAGATATCTTGATAGAGGAAGCCATTATGGGGTTATGGAGAAACGTTGTGCTAGGGAAATTCCCAGGAATCCACAAAGATGACTCAGCTAACACTCCAAGCAATGGTGGAGAACGTACCTGAACTGACCTTCCCCTGTCAGTTCAGGTGCCCTCTCCCATCATAGATCCTCATCCAGTAACTGATGGAAGCAGATGCAGAGATCTACAGCTAAGCAATGGACTGAACTCCAGGAGTCCAGTTAGAGTGGAAGGAGGCACGATCATGATGGGGAAACCCACAGCAACAGCAGACCTGAGCAATTTGGAGCTCACTGACTCTGGACTGACAGCTGGGTAGCCTACTTAGGACTGAATGAGGCCCTTTGAATGTAGGTGACATTTCTGTGGCTTGGGAAGTCAGTGGGGCAGACAGTAGGGTCATGATCAGCTTGAACTGGGTTTTGAAGTCCATTCCTTATTGGGGGCTACCTTGCTCAGTCTTTATACTTTTCCTGCCTCAACTTGATATGCCAGATTTTGGTGACTCCCCATGGGAGGCCTTACCTTTTCTAAGGTGTGTTGTAGAATATTATTTATGCTATGTTGCTTTGATTTTGCTGCATTTAACTCTGTAAAGCTGTGATTCTTTGCCTGTCTAAAACACCTAATAGTTAAATAAATTTTTAGAAATTATTTAGAAAAATAATAAAACTTATTATTCTAATGCCCAATAACAAGACAGGAGCAAGAATAAGTGGGGCTGACAGGCAGTGCATATAAATGGAAGAAACAAGGAAGAGAAGGAGCAAGGGAACAAGGAGAGGATAACATCAGGGGCCAACCACCCAGCTACACAACAAGCCACTGAGAAAGAGGTAAAGAAAGATATACAGAAATAGAGAAAGATAAAAGCCTAGAGGCAAAATGTAGTCAGGATAATTTAAGTTAAGAAAAGCAGGCAAGAAACAAGCCAAGCTAAGGCCAGGCATTCATAAGTAAGAATAAACCTCTGTGTGTGATTTGTTTGGGAACTGAGTGGTAGAGCCTTATACATGGATGTTGGGTGGAGATAAGGTAGGGAGATTGGGAGGAAGGGAGGGTGGATAAGCTATCTTTGGTATGTAAAATGAAAAAAAAATCTTTAAATAAAAAAAGTTGAATAAATCTGTGGGCAGGGGGCGGTGAATGGAAGATATGTAAGAAAACATTTTAAACTATGTATAGTGTTTCCTAAGTATTATTAAAAGAAAATACACTCAGTCATCTTTTGTGACATCTTATTTGAAAACTGAAGAATTGTCACATACATGCACATGATATTGTGGGCCCACGTCTTTCAGAAATAGGGTCACACAGTTTCTTCTATCTTATTATGAACTAAAATTCAAAACTTGATAAAAAGAATTAAACATTCAGTGAGTTTTGCTTCATACTGATTCCATATTTAAAATATAAGTCATGCATTCTGCCATAGCATCACACAAATGGGAAAAACAGATGAAATATAGGTAATTATATTAGTCAGTGATAAAAGGAAAGAACAAATTCTTTAAAACTACAGATTAAGAAGAGAGCTACAAGGAGACAGGATACATACATAAGAGAAAGTGTGGAGCTGGACAGATTCTGGAATTGTCTAGGTCATTGTCAACATCCTGGCTATGATTATGTTCTGTAAAACTGCAGTTCTGTAAGATACTTAGCTGCAGCAAATGTAACAGCGTACGTTTGCTCAAGAGTGGAAGATTGGTTGCGCAGTTATTTCACAAATGAGTGAAAACAAAATAATGTAGACCTAGACAAATGGAACTGCATGGCCTGCTGTATCCTTTATGGGCAGGTTCTAGGAACCTGACAATATCCAGCAAGGGAATGAATAAAGCCCAGACACACAGACCCATGTAAAGATAAGCTGCAATCAGGAGGGCTGTGTGCACTCTACAAGAGTGGCACCAACTATGCAACAAACCAGATCGCAGTATGGGAACTGGTAGGCATTCTAGGTAGGCAGTCTGTAGCAGTATCAGGCCATAAGTATTGGGGGTGGTGGCAGGAGAAAGTTGCAGTTGATAGTGTTTGCACCCTCTGGTCACTCTTTCATAAACATTCATATTCAAACCAGAGGAAGCCATTGTTATTAACCCAAGAAAAGCATTGTGATGTCTGAGACATTGGCACTTGACAGAAAATACACCTTCATTCAGGACTTCAAGTGTTTTCCACAAGGCCTCAAATATTCACCTAGCTACTGCTTCAGTTTTCCTACATAATAAATGTGTTCATTTGGCTTGTCCAGCCAAATATTTCATCAACAATAAAAATTCCCTTGGTAATGTTCATTCTGTTCATCTTTGGGAAATGTCATTCTTAACAGTTCTAATTTTTCAGAGGGTGACGCTAAAAACAGAGAGATTCATGTCGAGGAAAAGTTTGGAGAATAAGCAAATGCTAATCATTCAACCCTAACACCTGACATCTACCGTACAGAGATTGGAGGAGAGCACAGGGATGGGGAAAGGTTGAACTTAGGAGGCCTGGGAAGGCAGAGATAGATGTGAAGAAATGTTCTCTTCCGGAAGAGGCTTGAGGTTCCAGTTTTGTACACAGTTGTAATGGGCAGCTCCTTCAACATCTCTTCATGACGAGTGCTTCAACATCTCATCGTGGATGGAAGAGGTACTGACAAGCCTCAGCCTTCCCAGAGAGCTATTGACTGTTAATTTTTGGCATTACTTTTTCTTAAGAATAAAAGAAATTATAAGGACAAAAATCTGACGATCCCTGTCTCAACAAATCTGATGATCAATTCCACTCTTTCTTGTGATGCAAAACGAACAATAAAACTTGCATGTTCCACGTGGCTTCATTACCTTAAAGCAAATTGCTCTTCTCTTGTCTTTTACTTCAGGGCACCATCTAGTTAGTCAATCTTGGCAGATTTCTCCTTCCTTCCTGACCCTTTCATGCTAGAACAACGTAGAACGTGTATATCATATCATTCATGTGATAGGAATGTAATCCTTCCAACCTCATGAATAGATTAATGTGGGAACTGCTCTTATGAATGAATTAGTAGATTAATGAGGGCTCTGTCCTCATGAATAGATTAATGTTACTCTTGTAGGGTTAGGATTCATACAACAGGAGTAGAAGTGTCACACACTGAAGCTCTCTCATTGTCTTTCCCTGAGATTTTCTTTTGCCATGAAATGTAAAAACATGTTCTTTTGCCACATCTAAACAGGAGCTGTCTTTTAGCCTTAGGACTCTACAACATCCTGAACTGTGGTCACGATGAACTTTTATTAGCTATAAATTATTCATTCTACAGTATTCAGTTATAGCCATAAAATTAAAGTAAGGCAGTTTTTAATAGCAATATTTTTATATACAGTATATAAAATTGTGCCTCACAAATAACAGATTCAATAAATATATTATAAGGAATATTTACATTTTTATTTTTAACAATCAAAACCTTCTTTAAAGTGTTTGGTTAAATGCATTCCATTGTTGTGAAATAGATCTTTACTGGTAGTAAACTCAAAAACTTGGTACGCCATACCTTTGAAAGAAATTTTGCTCTTTTTTTTTTTGTCTACCTAGATTTTGGGAAGGAAAATGAAGTAATTTTGAGTGTTTCAGTTAATTTGATGACAGCTGCTACATGCAAGCAAGTGGACTTCTTAGAGATTTGTTTTATGCCTAGACTGTGCTACTCAGCATAATGCTGTTAGGTTGTAGAGCATAACAGTCTATACTTTAGCTTTGACTCACAGTGAAATTCTATAGGGAATGAGTGGCATACTCTTTGTTCTTATACACCAGAAGATATTTCTGTTCCTTCTATTTCTTGCCCACAGGCAATAAAGATGCAACGATTGGTCATGCAATACCTCAACCAAACCCTGGCCTCAATCATTTCATAAATAAATACTCAAAAGTGGAGCAGCTCAATCTTACTGTAATAATTTTCAAAATGTTAAGCAGGTTCTGTACTAAATGCACAGTGAGTTTACTAATATATTTCTAACCAATAGTACACAAAAGCACTTGTTTGTCCAAATTCTCTCCAACCCTTACTATTCTGATTCATTTAGCTTTGCGTGTGTAACTATAGATTAAAGCCATATGTTATTGTGATTTTTTTATTTACATTCCTTTCATACTTAGTGATTTGTGCATGTATTCATGTTGACAAGATGTACATCTTAAAAACAGGTCTATTAAATCCTTGACCTGTCATTTAACCTGACCTGTATTTACATTTTGGCTTGACAATTAAAGGGTTTCTGTAAATATATAAATGTTAAAACCTTACCAAGTATATGATAGCAAGCATTCTGTTTATGTGTTGCTTTCTTTTATACTCTGGATCTTACATCTTTTGGTGAATCAAAGATTTTTTTCTTTAATGTTCTTTTGTTTTTCACAAAAAAATTAGGTAGGGATTTTTTTATAGCTTTTATAACAACATTCTTTTTTTTTTTTACATTATTTCCTTCCTTTCTAATTTTTTATTTATTCTTCTCTCATACAATACAACCTGACTGCAACTTGATCTCCTGCCACTCCTCCCAGTCCCACCTCTACCTTCCTCCCTTCTCCCCATCCAAACTCCATCATTATTCACCTATTCTATATCACAGTGAAGCCTTGTTACAACTATTAAATCCACATTATCTGTCGTGTTCAACTAAAGTCCATGTTACATTAAGTTTTGCTTTTGGTATTATATATTCTGATAGCTCTAACTGTTGGATACATTTTTGGATACAAATGGCTCTCCTTTTTGTTATCCTACCAAAATTTCAGTACCCTAAAACAATTCTGTGTTTTACTTATCCCAAATTCTTCCTGCCCCAAATTTTCTGGTCATTTTCTAATTTCTATGACATTGCCATTCCTAGAATGCCATCAACTTAGAATTGGGCATTGCACCATACCCTCAGATTGACTGCTTTCTTTTAATAATGAATGTCTAGCCTGGCCGTGGTGGCACATGTCTTCAATTCTAGCACTGGGGAGGTAGAAACAGGTGGATTTCAATGAGTCTGAGGCCAGCTCGATCTACAAGAGCTAGTTCCAGGAAGCTAGAACTTTTACACAGAGAAACCTTGTTTTGATAAACCAAAACAAACAAACAAACAACAAAAATAACTTCTATTCTTTTGTTGCCTCCATGTATCTAATTTATCTACATTCTTTAAAAACCAATGCTTATTATAAACAAAATATACTTTTCTGAATGTTAGTGTTTTCCCTTCCCTAAACTAAGTTATGTTCTAAAAATATCCATCAACTTGTAACCAAAATTTAGTCTCAGATTAAATAATCTCTCTCCCAAGGCAGACACATTTAAAGAAATCGAATACTCTGAAATGTATAAAAAAGCAATGCTTTTCTCCTTTTACTGTCAGAAACAAAATTGATTTTCATCCAATAATTATTGTCAAAACATGTCAGAGAACCTGAGAAGAATTCCAGGGTGTATGTCCTTCACACTAACACCAGCACCTTGGTCTTTTCACCTAACTTGACTACCCTGACCTTTTAGCATTTTCTTAGTTATAATTTTCATTTCACTACCCAACCTTAGCTGCCTGTCTTTCTACTTTAGCAAACAGATTTCTATGTATCTGCTGGTCCCTCTTTACTCAATGGTGAGAGAAACCCATTTCTCTGACAGATCAAAGTAGTTTTGACTGAGTTGGGAAAAGTGTGACCATGTTATCATGATATATACAGAGCCTTTTGTTTCTTAGTTTTTTTTTATCACTTTATATTTATTAGGGTATGGTGAGCATGAAAGTTCTTCCATACCAGACCTGAAACTTCAAGCATACAAAAGTATACCCTTCAGGGAATTCTTTCTATTTATATAGATTTTTCTTATTTTATTTCTTCAGAAGAGGTAGTAACTTGTTAGGTAGACACAGAAACTTCACATGAATTTAAATTAGGCAAGAGTTTAATATTTTATAAAACCTTTTTGAATATGACAAATTAAACATAAAATATTTCCTTTTCTATCAAGTTATTTTACTTTACTATTCCATTTTTATTTTTCTCTTGGGTAGGTTTCTTGTCTCAACCTCATTTTCCAATATTCTTGATGTTTCAGAGAATTTAAAACTTTGACAGCAACGGAAAAAACTGCATTAATTTTGATATTCACGAAATGAGTAGGTCTCACACATTTCATTACCTAGAGCAATTCAGATGGGTTTTTATTAAACATACAGTTATTTTTAACAGAATTATTTCATAAGGTCATTCAATAACTCTTACCAAAAGATCGAATAGTTACCCAGTGAATTGTTATTTAAAATGCTTCACTTTATTTAGAAATATGACTGTAAGCAGAAATTGCACCAAGAATCTTTAATAGATGGTACATTTTAGCAGGGTTGGAGACAGATGAGAATATACTACCTAATTTTGAATTCTATTTCCAAGCTATAAATCACATAAAATATCTACAATTAAATGGGTGAATTTGATTGTTATCCAGTGAATTGGGGAACTGAATGGTAGTAATTAAATAATCTTTGAGAAGAACAAATGGATCCTATCTGCTACTCCCATGTCTGCTTTTTAGCAATGCTTTCTAACACTGTTTCTAAGGCACTAAATCAAGTTAATATTTTAGAATATGACTCTTCCTACTATGGGGTCTGCAGGACTTCTGAGGTAATATACTTAAGTGTGTGTTCCAAGGTATTAAATCCTGAGTAACCTCCACTAAAATGCTTCAGAGCCCAAAATTGATGTCAAATGTTAATCAAAATCTCTTGGCAAGTGCAGAATTTTAATGGAATTGCTTTGTTCTTGAGCTAAAGTAAAAATTTTGTTTCTTCACTGTTAAGAGAGACTCTTCTGGCATTCACTAAGAAAGGCCAATGTGTTCCATAAAATGCAAGCTGCTCATTTAAGTGAGTGGCATTAGGTACGTAGGTATGAACGTTAACCTGATAAATTCAATAAATCTAATTGATTTGACCCTCTCAGTCTATGACAATATAAAGGAGAAATGATTCCCAATATTTTTCAACCAAAATTAAAGAATTCTTCACCCATTTTTGTTTAAGGTATCTGAGAATCCTTGCTGGGCAGTGGTGGCACACACCTTTAATCCCAGCACTTGGATGGCAGAGGCAGGTGGATCTGTGTGAGTTTGAGGCAAGCCTGCTCTACAAGAGCTAGTTCCAGGACAGGCTCCAAAGCTACAGAGAAACTCTGTCTCAAAAAACAAAACAAAACAATAGATATCTGAGAATCCTTTAAGAATTTCAAAATTAGACATAGTGACCTTCATTTCTTGGCTTTTTTACTCTTCTAATTCACAAATTTATGTAGTAAAATAGAATGGTGGTTTTGGTAACATAATAAAAATGTTATTTGAGATACAATAAACTTTCTCTGAGATATTGATTTAAAAAATGTCTGTGGCTGCTAACATAGTTCAGTAATAGTGTATATCTAGTGTTAAAAAGATATTTTTCAGAGGTCTAGAGAGAAGGCTCACTGCTTAAGAGCACACAAGGCCCTTCCAGAGGATCTGAGTTCAATTCCCAGCACCCACAGCAGGTGGCTTGAAATCAACCTTAATTTCAGCCCCTGGGAATCTGACACCCTCTTCTGGTCTCCACGGACATGCAAGTATACACAGAGAAATAAATACAAAATAAATATTTAACAAATAATATAATTTATAATTTAAAAAAATTTATCTTAGTTACAATCCCCAGTAAAACACATGTGCGTGCGTGCGCGCACACACACACACACAAACATATGAAAAGTAAGGAAAGAAAGAAGGAAGAAATGTAGAAAGATCATAAAGAATAAAGAAAAACAAAAGAGTCTCATGTTGTTTGGAGGAAGTTGGGGTATGTGCATCTTCACCAACTGATCACCTTTACTATTATTTCTTTACTATCAGTTATTATTAGTGTCTGGGAAGCACAACTATTGATACATGGAAGAAAAAAAGATCAACATCTAAATGAAAGAAAAGCATTTTGTAGAGTCACAAAATATAACATTTTATTTTTAGTAATTTATTTTTGTAGGAAAACAAATTGTATTGTAAATAACTTCCAATGTCTAACAAAATCCTTATGAAGTGACATGAATTTGGATAGAGGACTCAGAAAAATTATGCATATATTTTCAGTTTAATTTGCTTTAAATATTATTTTTTACCAATATGTAATTATCAGTTTGATACAGGAAGCAGAAATTACATGAAATTAAATTTGGTGTGTATTTCTGTTTCTTTTCAACCAAAATATACTTGAGACATTAACTTATTCTTTTGGATTGTATTTGCAATAAGTATATTAATGATGAGTGTAATCTTAAAGTACTTTTTTCATATTTTTTATTAAAATGTTTACTTTTTCTTTTTTTTGAAGTTTAAAAGATATTTATTTAAAAAGAACAAAAAAGCTTTGGTATTTCAAAAGCCAACAACCATCCATCACTAGAAAGTTAAACACCTTTCCTTTACTTTTTCTTTTGCATACCAATCACAGTTCCCCTTTTCTGCCCTTGTCCAATTATACCCACTTCCCCCCATTCCCATCCCTCATTTACTCCTTAGAAAGTGTAAGACTTTCCTTGGGGTGTCAACAAGGCCTGGCATACAAACCAGAGTCAGGACCTCTGTATCAAGGTTAGGAAAGATAACCCACCTTAGGGAATGAGTTCCAAAAATCTAGTTTATGAGCCTTGTTTAGGTCCTAGTGCCATAGCCAGCCTCACCCCCACCCATCAACAGATCAAGCAATGTAACTCTCACCCACATTCTGAGTGTCTAGTTCAGTCCCATGTAGTTTCCCCAGCTGTTAGTCCAGAGTTCTGCTAGGCTGGCCTGGTCAGCTGTCTCTGTAGTTTTCCCAAACGTGCTCTTAACCTACCTCGTTCATATGATCTCTCCTCCCTCTCTTCATCTGTACTCCAGGAGTTCAGTCCAGTGCTTAGCTGTGGGTCACTGTGTCTGCTTCCATCAGTTATTGGAGGTAGGTTCTATGATGACAATTAGAGTAGTCACTGGTCTGATTAAAGGGGAAGGCCTTTTCAGACACCTCCTCCACTATTGCTAGGAGTGTTAGCTGGTGTCATCCTTGTGGATTCTTGGGAATTTCTCTAATACCAGGTTTCTCCCTAAGCCCACAATGGCTCCCTCTATCAAGATATATCTCTTTTATTGCTCTCCTCCTCCATCCCTTCCCCAACTCGATCTTCTTCATCTTTATGTTCCCATCCCCCTTCCCCCTTTATATGCCCCTCCCATTTACCTAGAAGATGTTAACTATTTTCCTTTCTTGGACCCTCAATGGGTGTGCCTCCTCCTAGGGTCCCCCTTTTTACATTGCTTCTCTGTTGTAATAGGAGTGGCGGGCCACTTTCCCACTGCCTGGCTCCCAGCTAGTTTATACCTGAAATAATTACATGGAAACTGTATTCATTTAAACACTGCCTGGCCCATTATATCTAGCCTCTGTGTTGGGATATTCAATTCTTGCTGTTGTAGAACCTATAATTTCTGGTATGCCATATTGTTCTTTATATTGGTTAGTGTATTCTTTCACTACTTATGCCCATCTCTTCCTCATTGGTACAGGTTAAGTCTGTAGCTATAGTGGTTGCTCTTCCTCCAGGTGCAGCTGGGGACTGTGATTCCTGTGGTCCCTATCCTTCCAGGTGAAGGTGGATCCAATGGGTCCCATGGTTGCTGTTGCAGTGGAAGATGGTGGGTAGGAGAGGGTGTGGTTCCTGGTAGCTGGAGGTCTCATGGATGCAGGTTAGGAGACTAAGGACTAGAGAACAAAGCTCTCCAGCCAGGATATCAGATATTCACCTGTCCCTACAAGTTCTGGTGGATCCAATGGATCTGTGGGTCACAGTTGCAGCCAAAGATAGTTGGCAAGAGGGCACTGCTGCCTGGTCGCTGGGTGTGCCATGGATGGGGGTGGGGAGAACAGGGCCTAGATGATGAGGGAGTCCCCTCTGTGTGCTGTGATTACCATTAATTAGTAAAGAAACTGCCTTGGCCTGTTGATAGGGCAGAACTTAGGTAGGCGGGGAGGACTGGACTGAATGCTGGGAGAAAGAAGGGTGGAGTCAGGAGATGCCATGGATCTGCAGACTGAGGAAGACATGCTAAAACTTTGCTGGTAGGTCACGACCTTGTGGTGATATACAGATTAATAGAAATGGGTTAAATTAAGATGTAGGAGTTAGCCAATGAGAACTAGAGCTCCTCCTTGCAGCACCTAGAAAGCAGGGCTCCCCAGCTGAGAGATATCAGACATTCATCTGTCCCTCCAGGAGCAGGTAGGGCTAGTGGGTCCAAGGGTCACTGGTGCAGTGGAGGTGGTTGGTGGGAGAGGGTGCTGCTGCTGCCTGGTTGCTGGGGGTGACATGGGTAGCAGAATATTGGAAGATTTTATCCAAGATTCATCAATACAATCAAATAATTTATCAAAACTGATTGTGCCAAGTGTGTTCCCCCACTATTCTACCTTTTGAGAGTCAAATATAGGAGGATCACAATTTCCAATCTAGCCTGGAGTAGTTAATAATCTAGGTCAATCAATATGAGATACATAGTGAGAGAATCCAGTTTCCTTAGCTTAGAGAATACTTGGGTTTTAATTAAAACATGTTTCATATGTGGCTCACCTATTGACTTATATATCCAAAATAAGAGAAATAAATAATACAAAAAAGATTATATTTAAAGCAATATTATTGAATTAATTCTGAAAAAAGGGTGCTGTAGAATACTTGACATTAAAATTAAGCCATGGCATCTCCAAATATATATATATGTGTGTGTGTGTGTGTGTGTGTGTGTATGTGTGTATGTATATATATGTGTGTGTATGTATATTTGTGTGTATATACTAATTCAGCTTTACATTTATAGTAAGTAGGTCTATAACTAAACTGTCAGGTGTAGAATAATTAAATATTGGTTTGAACTAAATTTGGAGTTGTACACCATAATGATAATTTATATTTTCTTGCAACATATCATTTATATCATGTAAAAAATCTTTGTTCACTATGCCATAGGAGATATTTCTGAAGGGATCTATATTAAAATACACAATTACTTTTTGAAAACAAACAAAGTAATTTGTAATTAACATTGAACTTGAAGAATGTTGAATCTGACCTTGGAAGAAGCTCCTGTTTGCAATTTATTATAGAAAATATATTATTTTGATTGAGCTTCTGTTTCTAGTCTACAGTTATTACTATGCATTTTTCCAAACCTGTTTTCAATTATAATAAATAACACCTGTGTTTGCTATGAGTTCAGGTTGGATTTTCTCTAATTTCTAAAATTATCTTGGCTTTCATATATCTACATCTACATTCAAACATTTGTAAATTTTTTTTGGTCACTTACATTTCTCTAATACAATGCCTAATTTCACTTTCTGTCAGTAATTTAACATCAAGTATAATTAACAACTGTCTTTTCTGGATTTAGCATTAATAAAACTAAGAGGTTTTTAAATCATCACTGAAAACATATTTGAATGTTTCCTTAACTTAAAATTTTATTGTATATCTAACTTTAGCAAAGTTTTGATAAAAAACACATAAAATAGAAATTGTATTAAAATGAATGTACAGAATGAAGATTGAATAGAGAGATGTGTAAAGCCTACAATGTCTACTGAACTTTATCTTGCTTAGAAACCATGTTTCTCTCTCTCTCTCTCTCTCTCTCTCTCTCTCTCTCTCTCTCTCTCTCTCTCACACACACACACACACACACACACACACACAATATATATATATATATACTCTCAGATTTTGCATCAACCATTATAGTTTTCTTATTAATATCCTTTCTCTTTTTACTTTGAAAACAGAGTTTCTCTGTAGCTTTAGAGCCTGTTCTTGTAGACTAGGCTGGCCTCAAACTCACAGAAATCCACCTGCCTCTGCCTCCCCACTTCTGGGACTAAAGGTATGCACCACGACAACCCAGCTATCTTTATAAGTGCATAAAATTGAATGTTATTTTTGTTCATATTATTTGTATGGGTGTTTTCCCTGAATATACATCAGTAGACTATATGTGTTTGGTTCCTGAGGCCAAAAAAAAAAGCCATTGGATCCCTTGAAACTCGACTTACAGATTGTTGTAAGCTACCATGCACATTTTTTTTAGCTGCACCAGGGTCTTCTGGAAGAGCATTTAGTGCCCATAACCACTGAGTCTTCATCCCCAACCCCCTACATCTACTATTTTAAAATAATGATGTTGGGGTTGGAGAGATGTCTCAGTGGTTAAGAGCACTGGCTGCTCTTTCAGAAGTCCTGAGTCCAATTCCCAGCAACCATGTGGTGGCTCAAAACCATCTGTAATGAAGTGTAGTGTCCTCTTCTGATCTGCAGCTATACATGCAGGCAAAATGCTATATACATGATAATAAATAAATCTTTAAAAAATGGTGATTTATCTAATTTCCTTTCTAGTCTTTATTTTTTTCTATATAATAAAATCTTTCTTACATTTTTGCCCTCTAATATATAATCAGGTTAATTTTAATAATTCCAATTTCTTTCCTTACAGAGTCTACCCAGCTCATTATTTTTTTTGTGGTCCTACTCTTCAGCAATTGCTTATAATAAAAATATAAGATTATTTCACATTTTCAAGGATTGTTTTTCAGTATAGTTCTTGCCTGTGGCCCTAGAGTTAATATAACTCTTCCTCTTTATAATGAAAAAGAAAATACTGAAGATTTTAATTATTCTATTTCTAAGCAGAGATTTGTCATTTGATTTTTGAAAAAAAAGACACAATTGACCATTATCATTTGTAAAGACTGAGATTTTCCCAATTATATTTTTCTTTACAAGCCCCCCAGAAGAACTACTATTCAAATGGTAGACATACACATGAGTGTCAGGAAAACCACAATCCCATTCATAAAAAATATTCATAAGTGTCTGTCCATCAGTTTATGGAGTGCATGCTTTGGCAGAAAAGCCTTGCAGTTCCCCTTTATTTCTCTTGTCTTTTACTCATTGCTTTCCAGATTTCCCTATTTCTTGCTGATTTGGGCATTTGGAATTTTATGGGCTTGGTATAATTTCCCTTATAAGTGTTTGGCTTGCATTTTCTCGACCTCCTTTATTCTTTGTGCTTACAGTTTTCATTGTACATGAAAGATTTCCTATCGTTAAACTTTGCTCCCCAGAGCCCAGCTTTTCTTGGGAAGTGTTTTATGTGTATTTGTCACAGTAGCTTATACTGCTGAATGTGTTCCTATTTCAGTCTTTACTGTTTTGAGTCTTTTAAATTGGTAGGTATTCAGTGTGATGATATAGTTAGTATACAACACATAAAATATAATATGTAGTTTATACACATTTTGGGGCCAAGCCAAATATTTTTATTTGTATTCAGACAAGAAATACAACTCCGGCAAAAGCTATTACATAACATCTATTTACTTTTTATTGATAAATATTAATATTATTTATTTTTAAATCATAGTCAATAACACCTTTAAAAGTCATTAAATATATGTCTCTCACTATTTATTGGTTTGTGTTTGTATGTGGAAGGCTTGAATGTGGAGGTTAGAGCACAACCACATAGAACCCTGTGTTGAACTCAGGCTAGCATGAAGTGCCTGTGCCTACTGACCAAGGAATGTCCATTTAATCAAGAAAAATGGTTTGTAACTTGATATGGTATGCACTTCAAGTTTAAATGTCATTTGATCCTATTCATATCTCTAAATTTCCCTTTCTTTCTCATAACTCATTAGTTTCCTAACATATTAAATGCATGTCACATGTTAAATTATTCTTTATTTAATTTGCTATCATGCCATTCTTTCTGCAAATTCCTATATCTGCATGATTTTTGGTTTTGTATGGTAGCTAAATTATTCTTTTTAGTACAGTGATATTCTCTCACATCAGCTGTTTGTTTTATGAATTTTATTTTTTATTTCAAGATTCTGAAATTTATGTTAATATACTTTTCAACCTCTAAGTTTTATCAGTTTTGACATATCTACTTTTAAGCTTCATTTCAATATTGTTTATTATAGTTTTGATTTACAGAATATCAAGTCTGCATTTTTTTATTTTTTATGTAGTCAAGCTCTAGTTTACCTTATATTTAACCTGGTATATATTTTGTGGTTTGCTTTTTTTAACCACTGACTGAAAAGCAGAGAGTGTTATTCTGCTATACCATATCTGTGAGTTTCATCACTTTTCCTATGTGCCAATTCACTAAAATATTTTTGTTAAGGTTTAAAGGGAATTATAATAAGTTTTTTAAGCAGAGTATTGCTCTTTGTCAGTATTTTCAGAAGAGAATCATAGATACAGTTCTATTCAGGAATCTTGTCAATATGTCTTGAAACTTACATCCCATAAGGAACTCAGTGGAGAAACCCTGGGACAGCCTTCTTCTTGCTCCTGGTCCTGTGTATATCCAGGTGTATGACCTATTTCATTTTGCTGTCCTCCTATACATGAACTGCTACAGAGAACACTTCCCTCTTAAAATCTTCCTTTCACTCTGAGTATAAGATCATACCAAAGCAAAATTTAATTTTCTTCTTTAAGGATAACACAACCAAATCATAAGCATCTTTCTGGATATTGGCTTATATAAGTCGCATTCTCCATTTATCTTTAGTTCACAGACGCTAGTTATACCCTTGCCTAGTGTGGCATGTATTTGGTAGCTTTATAATATTTCATGTTTAAATTATTTTTGTCAAACAATTATACCATTATTCTTTTTTAAGTTTTTTATTATTTTATTTTACATGTATGGGTTATTGCAACCTGTCTGTGAGCATGAGTGTGACTGTTGTCCACTGAGGCTACCAGAAGGTATCACATTCCCTGGAATTAGAGATAAAGATACTGCACACTGTTGTGTTTGCTCTGAAAACTGAACCCAGCTTCTCTGAAAGAGAAGTTAATGCTCTTAATCACTAAGTTGCCTTTATAACCTTTAATATTCCTGATATTATTAGAAATAAAATTATCTTTCAAAATTACCTTCACGATAACTCTATCGTTGGGAATATTGCACATGGTTAATTACATTTTAAATGTTAGTACAAATAAAGTTAAAAGGTTATAACTTGATTTTTAAGAGAAACAATAAAAGGAATTATGGCATAAGCATTTAATAAGTATATAAATAACGTTATTACAGTTTCTTTGAATTGAGTATTTGAAATTAGCCAGGAAGTGATAAGCACCAATTATTTTGAAAATTAGCATAATTGCTTCAGATCATTTGGGAGTTTTCAGAAAAGTAATGATCACAAAAGACTGAAGATGAAAAAAGAATTGAATTGTGTATTTCTTAGTTATTAGAGACAATCTAGTTTTATGGATCAGGTATATACACTATTATGAAAAACTTAGAACCAGAGAGAGAGAGAGACAGAGAGAGGCTAAACTCCATTAATCCAAAAGGGAAAAATAGCCCTCTGCAGACTGTCCCCCAAACAGTATTAGAACTGCCTTGTGATCAACAAGTTTTCCACAACTTTTAGGGTCTCCTTTGATAGCTCAGTTGGTAGAGCAGAGGACTGTAGTGAAATTTCACCTTTGGGGATGGAGAGATGGCTCAGAGTTTACAGCCAGCACTGGCTGCTCTTCCAGAGATCCTAAGTTCAATTCCCAACACCCACATGATAACTCACAACCATCTATAGTGAGATCTGGTGCCCTCTTCTGTCATGCATATGTATGTGCAGGCAGAACACTGTATACATAATAAATAAATCTTAGAAAAAAATACTTTTAGAAAAATTTTCCAAAAAGGGGAATATCTCAAGGAAAAGGTCATAATCTTTAACCTCTGAAGTGTTACTTCAAACACAAGCAAACAAAAAAAAGAGAGAACAAAAAACAAACATAAGACATTTATATTTACAATTTGCTGACATAATGATGTGTGGAATAATTATTTCTGACTAATAATTTCAAATAAGTAGTCTTCAAAATGAATGATTTGTTCAACAAAGTGCAGATAATTTTAAAGGTCAAAAAGAGAAAAAAACTTACGTTAAGAAAAGAAAAACAACATAAATGCAAATTTTATTTGTTAGTAGAAGAGGGTCTATATATTGCTTAATGAGCCCAATATCTACTATTATGCCAGAGATAATGAAACAGGTTTCATAGTCACATTAATTCTTTGAAACTACTGACCTCCAATTTTCAACAGGAAATATCACACAGAATATATATTAGAAGCTGTTATATCATTTAGACTTTTCTTCAAGTTTGCTTTATAAAGCTTTATGGAAGATCAAAAGACATGGTTTATGAATAATGATTATTTCAGCCAAGTGGATAAACTTTGGAATACTTGTGAGTTTCGTATAGAAACAGAATATACTTTCTTCATGTGACTTGTCTGACAAACTCTATGGTATTAGTAGTTAACCAACATTCCACCTCATTTTAATTTGCTTTAGAATCCTAAGATTTGTTTCCCTTCGCATGTTACAACATGGTTTATATTTTATGGAGACAAATAGTAGATATTTTAGTTAAAGAGTTCTTATGGGAAACAATATAACAGCATGTTTTAAAAATAACATTTAGACATCAATGGTAATACACCATCAACTATTCAATAAATGTTCAAAGTCAAAGATATTTCATTATTTATAATATTATATAATGTCTAAGAAGTAAGAATTACAGAACACAAAATAAGAAATTTACCATTTATTTTAGTTTTCCTTATTCTTCCAGTGTTTTCTTTGTTTTTCATAGTATTTTTATTTTGGTAGAAATGACACAATCAAATCTAATTTTCCCATGATATGTTCATAAAAAAATAGGAACCTCTTTTCTACCAAATAATTTATATCATATCTCAAGTACTTTTCAAAGCCATATGCAATTTACTTTAAGAGGCATTTAAAATACTCTTTTTATAAGATCCTGTCAAGAATGCAGAATCACTTTTATTTACTCTAATTTCTCCAATATTTATTTTCAAAATTTATGAAACTCTTGGAATTTACTTAAGCAGATTTACTACTACTTCATATTTACTAAGTCTCTGAATCTAATTTGAATTTGATAGGTTCTCTTCTATCTCAAAACTACTTTTGAGCTGTGTAAATATTTCTTGGATAAAATAAACATAGTGCTGTCTAGTATTCAGTGAAACACGAATATTAGGTAAGTTCTGTTTCCCAGTAATGTGCAATGAATATAGGGAAACTTACATTATACTTGGTAGGAAGCAAACACACTCTTCCACACAAACTAACACACACACACAGATTTGAATATGTTAGTACTCTCACATACTATTTAAGCCTGCATGTCCATGATTTTCACATTTCTTCCTCAAATCAATTAAAAGTTCTGAATTTTTCATTAGTCTGTCTCCCACTCAGTGCTTTGTAGACCAACTTACATTTTTATTTACACAGATAAGGATAATTCTTACAATATAGTATAAGTGAGGAGGAACATGGGGCTCTACCATCACTAATTTAGAAATCACTAAAACCCTAAGTTTCAAAAAGTTGATTTGTAGGTAAAGTAGTGATTTCATGCACATTTGTGCAGCTCTGTTTTCTGAGGAAAGTAAACATGCAAGGCAAAGGGTGGCTTTAAAAATATATTAAAGTTCAATGTCAATCATTCATAAACAGTCAGAGAAGTTGTTGGGTGATAATGCTAGTATAAAAGTGACAAAATAAGAATCTAAACCTACCACTCCATCCTTACCAGTGTGTTCATGGAAGATTCACATTTCCACTCAGAACTGCTAGCAACATTATTTTCATAGGTTTACTCTCAACATTAAAGAGGAATTTATACACTCAAGTATTTTATTTAACACCAATAGAAGATCTAAAACATTAAATCATAGATCTTCATTTCTCTTTCAAAACTATTTCATTGAGTTTGCTTATCACATAAGTTACAATGCTAATATTCCTGACAGACTGATTATCATTTCCTGTAAGAATTTTAATAAGTTATAAAAAATACTATCTTACTTTGAAAACAGTGGCTCTAAAAATTTAAAAATTACTACTCATAATTGATAGAGTTTACAATTTTGTATCATTCTCAACTGTCAGTTCAGCTGACAGTGGCTGTTATTTCTAGTGTGAAAAAGTTTCACGTGGCAATGTCTTTAATTACTTTGAGCTAAATATGGCTGACATTAATTCTATTATACGCCTTTTTTTGAAGAAACAAATGACTCTGCACACTTATTTGTTTAGTATGGCTTACTGAAAAATAATTATATATTGGATTTTGCTTTCTTTTTTCTTCCTGTTTTTTAAGCCCATGCTTTCTTTTGTTTTGTGTCAACCCACCTCTTCCATTCCATAAAACTTGCATTGCTTTTATGACTTCAGAATTCCTCCCAAATGAAATCATATATTAAATACTTGACATTGAGTTATTCGATTTACTGGAAATTTTATGTAAGTAATTTAGGGCGTTGTATCTCTCTTAAGTAGTTGTAGGTGTTTTCAGCAAGTTGTACTGAGAAGAATGTATATATTGTACTATTTCTTGTTACCTTTCCAAAGAATAATTTGTGAATTCCAAATCATGTGAATATATAACTTCACATGAATTCCTTATCTTCAAAGTTAACTTTATGCATTGTATACAGTTCAAATGATTGAAATCAAATAGGAAAAGTTGCTGATTCCCTTAATGTTTAGAAAGTTAATTGTTCAAGGGATAGAGAAAATAAATGAAGGGAAATTGCATCAAACTCAGGAATGGTACCTTTCAAGTATTAATTCATAAGCAGGTGTCATTTTGGCTTAAATATTTGTATGACAATTTTGTCTTCTTGTCATTTGAATATGTGCATATATAAATTTTTGACTGATAATCATGAAATAAGCATCTATCATTTGTTCTAAGACCGTGACATTTCTAAACACCATCAATTATTGCAAATAAAGCTAAATACACAATAGTCTTCATGAAAACAAGCTCATAAACTTAAGAGGTTATTATATTATTGAAATAAGACTGTGCATTTTATTTGCATAAACTCATTCAATATGCATATGTCATATGTTATGTGTCATGGTCTCATGGATAATAGCATGTGATATGAGTTATATCATTACCAGGTTTTTAGAATTACTTGTTTCTCTGACTAACACTGTACAAATTTGATGGGATTTTAGGTCCTGGAATAAATATAATGGAAAGCTCAAAGAGTTACCATGATTTCTTGGCCTTCTGCCATGCTTGTATGGACTCACTAAAAAATTCTGCAGATAAATTTTCCTTGACTGATAAACCATGAATATACAAATACCATAGCTTAAAGTAAGCTATTTTTGAAATTACATACATGTAAATTTCAGAACATGCTTTTATTTTTTTGAGACAAGGGCTTATGAAGCCTATGATGGCATCAAATGCCATATTCAGCTGGAATGACTTTGAATCCTAATTTTTCTGCCACCAACTTCCAAGTGCCAAGACAGGTGTGTGGCACCATGCCTGGCATAGTTCTGTTTATTTTGTTCCCTTTTTTTATTCTTGTAGATCTTTGTTTTAACTTAAAGCTTGTATAACACAGAATATCAGCACTAAGAGTCACAAACTGTTGTTTTGTCATTTTATGATATCAACACACATTATTTTTTAATAAATAAGATTTTAATATTGCATCATATTCCTGTCCCTTTCTTCCCTCTAAACTCTTCCATATACCCCTTCTTGCTCTTCAAGTCTTTTTATTAATTGTTGTTACATATAGATCGAGAAAGTGCCTCATAGCTCAACCCTATACAACAACCATAGAATTGCTTTTTAAAAGTGGAGGTATTTCTAGTTAAAATCTAATTATTCTCCTCCTCTTTCTCTTAATCAATTATCGGTTTCATTTTTTTTCTGGACTACACAATTTTTGGAAGAAACTAAATCATATATCTATTCTCACATATCTTGAACTAATTTACCCTACTATCTATTCTTAAAGAATTTTTAGAGTATTGTAAATTATGCAAGAAAGTCACAGATTCATTTTCAATGTTTTTCTCCATGTTGAATTGCTGTAATCATAAGACTAGGAAAACTGGTCTCACCTCTTGTCCGTTCCTTCCAGGAAGGGATGAACTAGCCAGGGCAATGCCATAAAAGCTCACCCCAGTGGTGAGGACAAGGGAGAGTTGGAGGTTTGAGGAACTCTACAACCACCCAGGCAAATAACGAGGGATACGAGTTGGCCCACCCCAAATCCATCCATCTGTGACCTGCTGGAACACCTAAAGAGATTGGTTTTGGAGACCTAAAGCAGCAGAATTTCCACAACACAGGACAACAGCAGGATAACCAAGAGGAGTTCCAGCAAGGGTCTAGTATCAACGGTGTAGCAGAAACCAGAGGCCTTGAACCAGACTAATGGACACTCGGCAATGAACATTTGCAAGTAAAGATCTATGTATAAAAGGGTTTACTGCATGACTTACTGTGTCACACTATATACAGTTTCTATGGCAAGACTGATTTTTCTTTTTTTTTTAATTTTTTCTTCTTTTTTTCTCCTAAAGTTTATTTTATTTTATTTTGGGGAAGGAAGGTTGCAAGGTCATAGGGCAAATACAAAGGGATGGGGAAATGAATGGGATGGAAATGCATGATGTGAAAAACACAAAGAAGAAATAAAAAAAGAAATTTAAAATAAAAAAAAAGAATTTTATTCTCTGAGAAGAATAGCAGGGAAGGCTGCTTATATTGTTGATCTGCTTTATGTCCAGAAGAAAACTTCACAGAACTTCTCTCATTTTTGTAAAGCTAGTTCATGAGAGAACATAGAAGGTAATGTCTGAATTCCTGAAGTGCCTGGAATTTGATGGTAGTCAGTGATGCTGATATTGTCTGACAATTGCAGCACTAAACTGGAAGCTCATGATGTGATTTGGGTGTCATAAATGAGAGAATTTTGATTTATTACTAGGCCAGACTCCAAGCTTTTGTATTTTGAGCATTCAGACTTATTGCCAAGGGTGATTCATAGAATGACACATAATGACAGGGCCTCCTTTCATTTTTTAAATTACTTATTAAATAATTTATTAATTTTCACCATTAAATGATGAATACATGCAATTCAGCAAGTCTTAGACTGTATTACTGAAAAAAAAATGACTGCACTGAAATCCTACATAGATTTATACCCTCAAATATAAAAATCACTTATCTTTAATTCTTATTCACAGTGCTCATAGGCCCAGAACATTAGCAAAGCCATACGATTCTTAAATGATCAGCTAATGACTATTTCCAAATCAAAAGTCTAATTGTAAATTGCATATGTGATCTAAATATTTCTGCTTAGGCACATTGCACATGGGTCAAGTTGTAAGTGTAGATTGCACATACTAGTTATGCTAGAAGAAAAAGTCTTTGATATTCGCTCTCAAATATAAAATGAAATCAGTACTATCTCATTTCTCTTTTATAAAGAGAAGTAACGGGAGCTCAACATGCAATATACAAAACATGTCTCTCTCATCTTGATTTCAGTAGGATTCTAGAATTCTTCAAATACTGTCTCTAGGTTTTAAATTTGTTATTATGAGCAAAATGTTTTCACCTGTCAATATTTGATTAGTCAGTTTAACAGCTTAAGACACATTTACTCATTTGATAGATAACCTGGAATTGCAAGGTTATTGATTGAAGCTACACTCAAGGCCAAAAAAATTGTCAAAAAATAACCACTTGAAGATGGTTCTGATGAATGTTGTTGCCTTGGGTGCCAAGTGTAGTCTGTGCCCCTGTTAACACTTCAAGCGGATTGTTCAAAATTGATTGGAAAATAAATTTCAAATATGTTTTAATGTGAAGAAATTTTAGAAGCCTTATTAAAAGCAAAAAAAGCACTCCTTGACTTTTCTTCTTTATTGTATTTTTATTGAAATAGTGCAAAGTCATCTTATTTGAAAGAGCACAAGGAATAACATCACAGTGTGTCTTAAATAGTCTATTACTAAAAAAAATTGAATTATAACATTAAATTGAGACCTTCAAATGTACAAGCTGTAGGCAAATATAAATTAAATATGAAGGTTTATTAACTATGTTTAAGCACTTCATCGATTTACCCAACTCTTTCATGAACTATTTGAACAAAAGAACTGAAATTATATGACACCCAAAAACAAAGGTTCTACAAGACTCTGAGAACTTCAAAAAGTTTAGAATTGCAAACTACATATTTTAATAGGCAAATCCAATGACAAGAATTTAAAATATTCTTTCATTTTTCAAACAGAATTGAAAGCCGATTTTGCAGAAATCAGAAAAAGGAAACAAATTTAACACAGAATAATTTTTAGGTCATTATCATACATCTAAATGTATAAATTAACTGTGTAGAGTGTAATAAAATTTTATAAATGTATGCTTGGGTCAAATTGCAGATCAGTGATAATCTGAAGATGTTGATAATTCCAAGTTTTCTTTCAGAGTCTGTGAGTTGTGTTTGTCCAACCTCAACACTAGACGACCTTTCTTCTTCTGTCTTCATTAGCATTTCTGGGATCTAGTAAAAACTGTGACATACAACATGTCTACATTTTAATTTTTTTATACAAAAGTAGGGAAATGGATAAACGCTCATTTGTGCTAAATTGAGTCTTAATTGGAACTGAACTACAGAAAAGCACCACACATTTTGCTTGAGCAAATCTTAGGTTTTGGTAAAGTTGAAGGCAAACTTAATGAAATCCAGAAGGTGACTGCCTGAAGTCTATATAGGTGGGTGTAATATCAAAATTATAATGTCTATAGACTTGACAACATCCTCAGTTTTACGATTATCCCTTCATATTTCAAGAGGTTCATCAAATTCTATCCATATTCAAGCAAAGGACTTGTGATCTAGGAAAGGGCTTTCTCTAAAGCACCCCAGGTGAAAATCTGCAGAGATGGCTCTGTAGTTAAGAGGACTAAGTGTTCTTCCAGGACACTGGATTTGATTGCCAACACCTGTATGGTGGCTCTCGACCGTCTGTTACTCCTGCCCCAGCTGTTGTGATCCCATTTTCTGATTTCCAAGGTCCCACAGTAACAGATATACACGCAGACACACACTCATAAAGAAAAGAAATAGATCCCAGGCAAGTCAATATCTCTTATTCGTATATACCAGTAGTTTAGGAACTCATAGTGGAGTCAGAAAGCTATGAGTATATTTGCAGATAAATGTGTCAATGTGGTGATGTATATAGAGTATTAGAGATAGAGATAGGTACACTCAAAGGCTTGGGCAGCGTCTGCAGATAGAAAGGCAATCAGGCAGTGGGGAATTATATTTTGAAATTTAAAGAAAGAATTTAAACAAAAAACAAGTCACCAAAATCTAGGACACCATTTGAACTTAAAGAATATACTTGAGAATTTAGATTCTGAGGGGAAAATAGAGAAGGAGGTGTGAACTGACTACAGACATGTTTTAAATCCTACTATGCAAGCTCTAAAACCTAACAATATCATAATAAATCAATAATGTAGTATAAGAATTTCTTTTGCAGAACTCTTTTAAGTACAAGAAAACATTTTTTTAAGTACTGTAAAATTTAGTATATGTTATGGACAGCATTTTCCCATGTGTACCTAAAATTATTTCAAAGAACGATTTTTGTCCAGTTTTGTATATTTTCTTATGTTAGTGGCAATAGTGATAGGTTTATGTAGTATAAAGTTCATGGCAAGCTTAAAGAGATCTGGGCCCTAGATTTTTTTTTTGGGGGGGGCCTTGATTTGCCCCTGAAAATACCCCATTATGTCGCTGGAAATTCTGCAAACATCCCATGTTTTCCCAAAAAAATGAGAGCTTTGCTAGATTATCTCTATTTTTATTCTTCTGCATATTGATATCCAGTTATGCCAGTGCAGTTTATTAAATATGCTTTCCTTTTTCATTTCATATTTTTTGCGTCTTTATCAGTGATCAGGTGTTCAAAGATGTGTTGATTGATATCTGGGTCTTCTATACCCCATATTTATCACCATGCACAAAACTCAAGTCCAAATGGGTCAAAGACCTCAACATAAAGCCAGCCACACTGAACCCTATAGAAGTGAAAGTGGGAAGTACACTTGAACGCATTAACACAGGGAACCATTTCCTAAATATAACCCCAGCAGCACACACACTGAGAGAAACAAATAATAAATGGGACATCCTGAAACTGAAAAGATTCTGTGAAACAAAGGACACAGTCAAAAGACAAAACAACAGCCTCCAAAATGGGAAAAGATCTTCACTAACCCCACATAGACAGAGGTTTGATCTCCAGAATATACAAAGAACTCAAGAAATTGGATACCAAAAGATCACATAATCCAATAAAAAATGGAGTACAATAAAACCTGGAGTATATTTTTTGCTTCTTTGTCTAAAACCAGGTGTTCTAAATTGTGTGGATTAATATTCAGGTCTTCAATTCAGTTCCATTGGTCTTCCTGTCTGTTTTTATGTCAATACCAGGCTGTTTCATTACTGTAGCTCTGTCATAGAGTTTGAAGTTAGGGGTTGTGATGCCTCCAGAAGTTCTTTTACTGTACAGGATTGTTTTGGCTATCCTGGGTGTTTTTCTTTTCCATATGAAGTTGAGTACCATTCTTTTGAGGTCTGTGAAGAATTTTGCTGAAATTTTGATGGGCATCACATTGAATCTGTAGTCAGCAAGCTAGAGTTTGGGAGCAAAAGAGTTGTACTGTCCTCTATAAGCACAACATAGGTTACTCAGAACACGGATGCTTGATGTGGGAATCCTAGAGTAGACTTCATAGGAGCCATGGATCTCCTAAATTTATATGTGAATATTTGTGTTTATGTGTATATTTGCATCTTTTCCTATGCAACTCCAAAGGGTTAAATATGTTTGGAATGGCGACTTAATGGGTATACGAACCCAAATCATATTATAGAAGGCATGCATATAATGTAATTACCATTTTGCTTAACATGTAAAATTTGAAATAAAGATAGTTAGAAATAAAAAAAAACACTCCAAAGCCGGGCGGTGGTGGCGCACGCCTTTAATCCCAGCATTTGGGAGGCAGAGGCAGGCTGATCTCTGTGAGTTCGAGACCAGCTTGGTCTACAAGAGCTAGTTCCAGGACAGGCTCAAAAACCACGGAGAAACCCTGTCTCGAAAAACAAAAAAAAAAAAAAAAAAAAAACCACTCCATCAAACGATGAGCTGACCTTGTAATACCAGGGTTTGTAACTTTGTGATATTTCTGCATACTAGCATTGTGGAAAAATAAATTATTTGTTTATGTTTTTTTTCCTTACAATCAGAAGATCTGATATCTGAGTCAGTCATAAAAGAATGTTTGCTCATAAATTATTCCCAGAGATTTTCCACCCTTATAGTGGAGCACTGCAGCTGTATAATGCAGAGTGTGTCATTTGTGTGCCAAAGCCTAGGGTGACTGTCTAGAGCTTTCAAGAGAGTATCTTTTACAGACGATAACTCTTTTTATGTAACAAAATTAAAACTCAACATTCCATAGACCTCTTAAATATATATCCATATCCAAATCACAAAGCCACTGTGAAGACAATAACATAAATAATCATTTTCCACATCACAGAGTGAGATAATCACTCTACTTTCATGTGTTTTTTTCAGACCTAGATGAGAGAAGCATCTGGGATGTAGGAACATTTGGGAAACATTTCGTTTAGTTTGGCTGGCTGAAGATGCTGACATAGAGCACACCTGTGTGCATACACAAATGCATAAACCATTGCTTCATGTAACAGAAAACACATTGCTCCAGAATAATTAATTATTCTTGCATTATTAGACAATAAAATAGCTATAGATCTTAAATATTTGAGTGATAATTTTGAAAATTAACTGGAAATAACATAATCCTGAATGCTTAACTTCTAAAATTAAAAAATTACTGTCTCAAATTCTAGAATACTCAACTACTAGAAATATATTGCAAAAGAATAATTAAAATTATCTGAAAGGAATCAACTTACATTTCTAAAAGATTTATTTGACAAACATAAAACCATGACAGAACAATTCACAGAAAGTTTTTGTAAAAAACTCAGTGGTAAAATGTCTTGGCCAATAGTGCACTGGTTCATAAGAACAAAGACCTGAGTGTGATCTGCAGAACACACATGCACACACACAAATCTAGTTGTGATAATACACACCTGAAATATCGAGGTACTGAAGCAGGAAGTAGAAAAAGATGGCTGTCTAGAAGTTCAATGATTCGCTATGATAATGGTCTAGTCAATGTGACACTCCGTCTGAAAAGACATGTGGTAGGGACATGAAAAATGACTTACACACACATATAAACACACACTCACATACATATGCACACACACAAAATGTATGTCTCCATTGTTCATAAACATATGCAGACACCCAGAAAATAAGCTATAGCACTATAAACATTTTGAAAGCACAACCACTCATATATACAGAAACAGATCTTGCACACAACAGCTACAAAGCCCAGAAATTTGAGCCACTAAATAATATTATAAAACTGGTCAAAATTAACATATGTCACTACTGTTAGAAATCAAGTCCAACAAACCTATTCATTCGTGTTCATAAACAGAAATACCATAATTTAAAGTGCTAATTTTTCTCATCTCTATCGATTTGTTTGCTCATTTCTTTTCTGATTAAAGTATAGTTGCATCATTGTCTTAGTTAGGGTATCTTTTTCTGTGAAGAGACACCATGACTATGGAAACTCTTGTAAAGGAAAAACATTTATTTGATCGGCTTTCATTTTCAGAGGTTTAGCGTCTGCTGTAACATGGTAGCATAAAGGAAGACAGTGCAGGGGAACAGTCTGACAGTCCTACATGTTCACTCAAAGCAACAGGAAGAAATTTATTTCACTGCTTGTAGTTTGAACACAGGAGATATCCATGCCCACCATGACCCCTTCACCCCGTGGCACACTTTTTACAACAACACAATGCCTACCTGCTGTGGAATATTATTTTAAGGTGTGTTATATTTGTTTAATGATGTAGAGATTGTTGCACTCTTTTATGTTTCATTTGTTTAATTCTGTGAAACTGCATGGAGACAGAGAGAGAGAGAGAGAGAGAGAGAGAGAGAGAGAGAGAGAGAGAGAGGGAGGGAGGGAGGGAGGGAGGGAGGGAGGGAGGGAGGGAGGGAGGGAGGGAGGGAGGGAGGGAGGGAGACTGACAATCTCTGTTCAGTATTGCCTGAATGTTCCTGAATGTTTATGAATTCTGGGCCCTGATTGGTATTGAATAAGCAATTAAAGGGCCCCTCCCTCCCACAATACTAGTTTTTCTGCTTTTAGTATCCCTTACTTTCCTGTAGTTTTTGCCTAGATGAGGGGACCCCTAAGATTTTCTCTTTCCACATTAAAATATTGAATGTTGTTATTGTTCATTTTTCTTTAAGTTGCTATATTACTTAGACATTATACATGAAAGTTCCCTAAAATTTTCAGAAGACACAATTTCAGACTATTTTCTAGCTCACTAGCTCTTACAATCTTTCCACTCCCTCTTCTCCAAACTTCCCTGAGCTTTAGGTGAATGACATGTGTTGTACAGGCATCCACTGTGGCTATACCCTCTAAGATCAATCGTTCACTGTATTTTAACTATCTGTGATTTTCTGTCATGGGCCCTGTTCTGCTTATAGATGAGCATTCCAGTTTCTTGTTCCCTATTCTCTGACCAGTTGTGTGTCTCATTAGTAATTTCCATCTACTGAAAATAGAAGCTTCTCTAATGAGGACTCAGATATAATGCACTTACCTATAGGTAAAGATATGAACTTAGAGGATAGGATATTACTTTGTCCCTTTACAGAATTAAATGTCCTAGGTTCTCTCCTAGAGCATAAGAACTAAACAGCCAGACATTTTCAGGCCAGTTAAGAGGACCAGGTATGGTTGATTTGTGTCTTGTGAAGCACGTTTTGCAGCCTAAGAATGTGGCAGATTACTTTCAATGTATTTGTGTCACTATTGCACCAGTGAACATAGCTTGCAGGGTGCACAGTTGAGTAAGACTACCTCCAAAATACTCCCCAATTTTAGCTATCATTCCCTACACTCTCTCCTCTAATCTCCAACCTAAACACTCCAGCTCCCAACCTGTCCTGTCTCCAGTCCACCCCTCAAAATATATTCTCATTCTCTTTCCCTTTTTATCTTATGTTTATGAATGTTTAGCCTGTGAGTATGCATGTGCACCACATGTGTACAGTGCCTAAGGACACCACAAGTGGAAACTATAGTTGTAGGTGGTTGTGAGTCACTGAAAAAGGTACTTTTACCTGAACCTGAGTTTGCTGAATGAACAGCTAATACATCCTCCAATTCACAGCCCTTGAGACAATGTGCGAAACCAAACCTGTGCAAGATTGAAGCATAGAAAACTCCAACACTGTTGGGGTTGTATCAGAATCCACCCCTACATGAGGAAGGATCTCTTCGAAATTAATAGTTGCTACAAGTCAGTAGGATTCTTGTTGAAGAGGGCAGAAAGTTAGGTATGGAGGCAACTGTAGCTGGATCTCAGGGGATTCATGAGTGGGGTGACCATGTTCAAAATCTGTTATACCAAACTCTCAAGGAACTAATATGCCAGTGAAAGACTGGCATATTATATGTAGAGTATTATACTTTGAGTCTATTGACATGCCACCATGAAACTCTATGATTTCAAAAGAGTGTTATGCTTTTTTTCATTTTTTTTATTAAAAATTTCCGCCTCCTCCCCGCCTCCCGTTTCCCTTCCCCTCCCCCCACTCCTCTCCCCCTCCCTCTCCAGTCTTAAGAACAGTCCGGGTTCCCTGTCCTGTGGGAAGTCCAAGGTCCTCCCCCCTCCATTCAGGTCTAGGAAGGTGAGCATCCAAAGAGGCTAGGCTACCACAAAGCCAGTACATGCAGTAGGATCAAAACCCAGTGCCATTGTCGTTGGCTTCTCAGCAGCCCTCATTGTCCACCATATTCAGAGAGTCCGGTTTTATCCCATGCTTATTCAGTTCCAGTCCAGCTGGCCTTGGTGAGCTTCCATTAGATCAGCCCCATTGTCTCAGTGGTTGGGTGCCCCCCTTGCGGTCTTGGCTTCCTTGCTCATGTTCTCCCTCCTTCTGCTCCTCATTTGGACCTTGTTATGCTTTTTTTTTTTTTTTTTTTTTTCTGAGACAGGGTTTCTCCGCAGCTTTTTGGTTCCTGTCCTGGAACTAGCTTTTCTAGACCAGGCTGGCCTCGAACTCACAGAGATCCGCCTACCTTCTCTGCCACCTCCCGGCCCTTGTTATGCTTTTAAATCTATACAAAGAATATTATGGATTTTATCTGTATATTAAAAAGCTTCAATTGAAATGTACTCCCAGAGATACTGAAATGATTGAACATATGAAAATCTGTTAATGTAATTCATCCTATAGACAATCTGAAAGAAAAATAATATAGTTGATCATTTCATCAGTTGCTGTAAAAGCTTTTGAAAAATAACTCAGCATGCCTTCGTGATTAATGTCATGGAGAGACTAGGAATACAAGGGGCATCCTTAAATATAAAAGCAATAAATGTACTCACAGTTTTCCAACTTTCAGAGCTAAATCATACTTATATCTTATTAGTATGTGATACTGTCTACTTAAAATTACAGATATACATATATATATATACATACACATACATACACACATATATATATAATTTTGCATGTATGGGCATATGAATTTAATATTCAAAAGAACTTGCATGTTTTGTCATGTGAAAAAAGAGGAGAAAAGTTATACTTAGTGTTCACTGTTTTGTATCAATTTCTTTCTATGAATCCATCCAGTCATATGAAAAGTACTTAATGATTAATTTTTTTGTCTATGGACCCCAAATTAAATATGTGTAAGTCATAAATTTAGCTAAGACATTCTGTTATATTATTTGAAGCACTGAAAGAATTTAACCTTGGTCTTGTAAAAATCAAAATATTGTGATAATATTATTTTATACAGAAACTGAATTTCAAAGAAGCTAATTTATGGCAAAATTTATAAGAGCATTATACTCTTTTTAAAACAAATCCTGTTACCATGGTTTTTCTTCTATACTTTGTCACTATAGTAACTATGAATATTATGTAAATGTTACCTCTTCTACATGGAACACATTCACTACTGAAAATGTCTTCTTTCTTCTATTTAGAGATTATGAAACTTCATCTGAGTAGATAAACAAGATACTTTTATATGATGACAAAATAACTTACCTCTTATTAGTGTGTCTTTCAAATTAATTAGCAGAGTGAAAAATGAAGACTAAGAAATAAAAAGAGAATGTAATTTGGAGGGTCAGTTTCACTTGTGAGTTTCAATCATCACAGCATTGTAATTATTTCCTGTCTATAAATTGAGGGTAGAATTATTTGGCTTATAAAAGCCAATGCAGATGCATACAATTGTGATTGACAAATATCTGAACTAATAATAATAAAACTAGCCATGCAAGAAAGAAAATTAATGTATGGGAGGGGAATCAACCTTTGTATGAAGTCTTCATCTTGATTACCGAAACATCTTCCACTCAATTCATCCCCAATAGTTTTCTACTATGACTCTTTAAAGAGACACATTAACACCATGGCACATCCCATAAACAATCACAATGAAGGCAGACTTTTTTTCTAGACAGCTTATATAAGGATTCCTGAAGTGAACAAGCTCCATTCAAAGTTTGCCTGACCTCAACTCAGTTTTTCACTTTTGAAGGAGCTCATTTTAACTGGAAAATATACCACAGCACTTCAGAGTATGCGAGGCTCCATCTCAAGGACTTAGTCAAATGTCATTCGTCACATATAAAAACGATACAATTAACCCCCAAATAAAGGCATCTGACATATAATGTTATAATTCAAATGAAAATCAAATCTCATATACCCTTAAAGACGGGTGCCTTAGGAAGAAAGGGGTGTGAGACATATTATTGCATAAAAAAACTAGACTGAATCTCAGTGAATATTCACTTCTGTCAATAGCAAAATTCATTGGAAATACACTTGTAGTCAAGAAAATCTGAATCTATTAAGTCACTGCAGACTTAAAGAATGTACAACATGTAGAATTGTAGTTCTAAGATCAAAAGCACTTTTTAAAATTTATTTATTTATTAAAGATTTCTGCCTCCTCCCCTCCACCGCCTCCCATATCCCTCCCCCTTCCCCCAATCAAGTCCCCCTCCCTCATCAGCCCAAAGAGCAGTCCGGGTTCCCTGCCTTGTGGGAAGTCCAAGGACTTCCCACCTCCTTCCAGGACTAGTAAGGTGAGCATCCAAATTGCCTAGGCTCCCACAAAGCCAGTACGTGCAGTAGGATCAAAAACCCATTGCCATTGTTCTTGAGTTCTCTGTAGTCTTCATTGTCTGCTATGTTCAGCGAGTTCGGTTTTATCCCAGGCTTTTTCAGACCCAGTCCAGCTGGCCTTGTTGAGTTCCCGATAAATCATCCCCAATGTCTCAGTGTGTGGGTGCACCCCTCGCGGTCCTGAGTTCCTTGCTCATGATCTCTCTCCTTCTGCACCTGATTTAGACCTTGGGATTTCAGTCCGGTGTTCCAATTCGGGTCTCTCTCTCTGTCTGCTTTCATCATCCGATGAAAGTTAATCTCCAGGAGGATGACTATATGTCTTTCTTTGGGTTCACCTTCTTTTTTAGCTTCTCTAGGATCACGAATTATAGGCTCAATGTCCTTTATTTATGGCTAGAAACCAAATATGAGTGAGTACATCCCATGTTCCTCTTTTTGGGTCTGACTTACCTCACTCAGGATAATGTTTTCTATTTCTGTCCATTTGCATGTAAAATTCAAGAAGTCCTTGTTTTATACTGCTGAGTAGTACTCTAATATGCATATATTCCATACTTTCTTCATCCATTCTTCCGTTGAAGGGCATCTAAGTTGTTTCCAGGTTCTGGCTATTACAAACAATGCTGCTTTGAACATAGTTGAGCATATACTTTTGTTGTATGATAAAGCATCTCTTGGGTATATTCCCAAGAGTGGTATTGCTGGGTCCAGGGCTAGGTTGATCCCGAATTTCCTGAGAAACCGCCACACTGCTTTCCAAAGAGGTTGCACAAGTTTGCAATGCATCCCAGACTCCAAGGACAAGGGAGAGTTTCACTGTGGAGAGCCAGAAAGAGGAAGTATTTGTACATAGTGCAGAATATTAAATGCTACTGTACTACATGCTTCTTTGCTACGTGAATTTCATTTCAATAAACTCATAGTTGCTAG
This sequence comes from Microtus agrestis, assembly GCA_902806775.1. Lineage (NCBI taxonomy): Eukaryota > Metazoa > Chordata > Mammalia > Rodentia > Cricetidae > Microtus > Microtus agrestis. The sequence goes on from CADCXT010004280.1 coordinate 789,013, forward strand.
CTTTGAAAAAAAAGCACTGATGACAGCTTATGCTGGAGATGATGTAAAGGGAACACTCCTCAGTTACTCATGGGATTGCAAACTGGTATAGCCACTTTGGAAATTAGTATGGGTATATCTCAGAAAATTAGGAAACAACCTACCTCAAGACTCGGCAATTCCACATTTGGGTATATACCCAAAGGATGCTCAATCATACCACAAATACATGTTGAGCAACTCTGTTCATAGCAGCATTATTTGTCATAGCCAGAACCTGGAAACAACCTAAATGTCCATTAACCAAAAAATGAAAAAAGATGTGGTACATTTGCAAAATGGAGAATGACACAGTGGATAAAATAATGACGTCTTTAAATTTGCAGGCATATGAATGGATCTAGAAAACATCATATTGAGTGAGATAACTCAGACTGAGAAAGACAAATATTTTATGTAATCACTCATAAGTAGCCTTTAGACATAAAGCAAAGAAAAACCACCTTACAATTATCAGTCCCAGGGAACCTAGACAACAGAGAGGACCCTAAGGGAGACATAAGTGGACATAATCTACATGGGAAGTATAAAAGATCTCCTGCATAAATTGGGAGCATGAGGATTATAGGAGAGGGAGAAGGGGTAGGTAGAGGAAGGAAGGGGAGTGAAGAAAAACATATAGCTCAATAAAACAATAAAAATAAAAGAAATAAAAATAAAATAAAATTTTGGTTCTATTTCTACTATTTCTCTAACTTTCTGTCTTTATAAAATTAAATTTTTACAGAGAATTTATATGTACCACAAGAGTAATTTTTTTCTCTGAAAATTTTTTTTGTTTTTAGGTTAAAATATGCATATGCAGTATAAAATGCTGAAAATTGCACATCTCAGTTATCTAGATATAAAGATCTCCTGTATGAAGTCAGAGACTTAAAGAGCGAAGTTTAAGCAAAACAGGAAGAGTAGGAGTCAACATTGGTACATAAGTCATTTTAGTCACATCTTTTTTTTTAATCTGTTGTCTACATTCTCAGTGTCTATAAATACTTGGTAGGCACATAATGTTGTAGGGAGCGGGCCCTTTTGTTCTATCCTGAATGCCCAGCTACCTCCGAAATAACCACATAGAAACCGTATTCATTTAAACACTGCCTGGCCCATTATCTCTAGCCTCTTATTGGCTAACTCTCACATTTTGATTTAACCCATTTCTAATAATCTGTATATCACCATGATGTCGTGGCTTACCAGGAAAGATTCAGCATGTCTGACCTAGCAGCTCCATGGTGGTTCTCTTGCTCTGCTTTCTTTCTCAAAGAATTCAGTCTGTCTTCTCCACCTACCGAAGTTCTGCTCTATCAGGCCAAGCAGTTTCTTTCTTGATTAACCAATGAAAGTAAAACATAAACAGAAGGACCTTCTACACCACATGACTACATATTGCCTACCCCAAGCCGCATTGCTATCATTTGTTTATAAATGCAAGCTTAAAATAGTTTTTTTTTAATTACTTGGGAAGCTAAGGGCATCTAAACTGAAATATTATTAGGCATGAATGACAGACTAAAACAAAACACCGATCCACAATCAGCAACCATGGTTAACCAAAGCATTTTCTCATAGAGTAGCCCAGAAACCATCAAGAACTGAGATACTGGCTTTGGGGAAGTTACAATACTTTCATCAGTGATTTAGAGAATGATTCTGTAGCAATGAGACCCAAATGAGGAGTCATTAATAAGGATCTTAGAAATGAACCCCTCCACTTCATGTTTATACTACCAAATTTTGATCAAAAGGTGAGAATAAATCTCTTTTCTAGGAATAAGAGGATAAATAAGGTTGTAGTTCAAAAGAGAAGAAAGGGTTCATTCTGTCTTTAAGCTCCAGGGGCTTGGAAATTCATTCTTGAATTCTCAACTGATGCCTCAACACATGGCAGGAAATAAGCATGTACGGGGGCTAATATAAATGAAAACTGCAAGGAACGTTTAAGGAATATTACTTTAAATATGTAAAGTTGCATTACATTTATGTTGAGGAATGTTGTTTTAATTATGTAAAGCTGTGTTACATTTATTTATGCTTTATTTGTGCCTAAGGCACCTGATTGGTCTAATTAAAAGCTGAATGGCCAAGAGTTAGGAAGCAGAGTTAGAGGCTGCAATGGCAGCAGGGAGTCTGAATAGGAGGAGAAATCTAGGTTGAATTGAAAAAAGAATGAAGGAGAAAGAGATAGTGAGAGGCAGCTAGCCAGCAGCCAGACATGGAGTAGAACATACAGAATGAAAGAAAGGTAAGAAGTCCCAAGGCAAAATGTAAATGAAGAGAATCATGGTATATAAGTTAAAAGGACTAGTGGGACCAACATAAGATAGGTCCAAGCATTCATAACTAATAATATGTCTCCATGTCTAATCTAAGAGCTGATTGGTGGCCCAAAAGAAAGCCACAAGAAACCTTTCTTTTTTCCCCTTGGAAGCAATTGTCTCTGAAAGAATGAAAATTCACCTAAGGAGAAAAATCCATCCATATAAGAAAATGTTATCTCCAGGACTAAAACGTCTCTCACTAGGTCCCAAGTCTAAATTCTGTGTGCTTGGGAAAGAAGTTCCTACTTAGAAAATTTAAGGAGATACCTTCAAACAGTAGCATATCCCCAATCAATTATAATGCAGATAGGCTTTGTTTCTAGATAGGCTGATTGGAGATTACCCTTGTACACAGGCTCTATTCAGAGTATACCTAAATGGGGGGTTGCTCTCTCTGTTTTATGTAACTTCTGATAGTTCTCACAAGAGCTATAAGAAAGACAGGGTTTCTGGCTATTAATATCAAGCTTAAGTGATCAAGCAGGATCTAAAGAGGTAGAAATCTTGCTTTGTATAAAGCAAATGTAATTATTGTAAAAAGTACACAATTAAATCTTAAAAGAGAAAAAAATTAAATCAAGCTAAATCTGCAACTGGAAAATAAATAGCAATTATATTATCTTTAAAGGGGTCATGTCAAGTGCTTCTGCTATTTGACTAGGTATGGATATTGGATTGCCTTTCAGACATGGATATAAAAGTTTATCAATTCGCCTCTGAAGCGTCATGAACAGACCAAGACATTTCGTTCAGTACACACATTGGTGAGGCATGAGTTTCCTGGGGTTACTTGCCTAGGTGAGGCATGACAACAGCTTGAGTGACTCAAGAGAGCTGTTATCAAACGTTCAATGGCAGCACAGGTGATCAATGACTCACAAAGGCAATATCATTGGAATTCTGCTTTACTCAACGCAGAAGCTCCTATGTACTCTACCAGCCCCAAGAGCAGACGTAGATAGTGCAGAATAGTTAAGTGAGTGGTATATGAAATACAGTTGGCTAGATTCACTGATGGTTTTATCTTTAAGGCTCTTTCCATACAGGAGGAAATGTTGATAGGTATGAACTTTTGAGATATCCTGCAAGTGTTCACAGTTTCACTGGTTTCAAGATAGCAGGAGCCCTCTCATGCCCAGGGGGGAAAAAAAACTGTTTCACCATAATAGACTTACTTACCTTATTTCTGTTTCTATAGCCTTGTCTACTGTCAGGGTTCAAGCCAATGACTGGAATCCAATAGAATTTAAAGGCCTTACTGTAAAAGAAGGAACAGATGCCTATATCACCAAGGCCTGACTTACAAAGCCAGGCCAGGTTTTACTGATTAGAAAAACTTTCATCCTCTCTGGGGTAGATGACTGTGCACTAGGTCTTACACAAACACAATCACAGTACAATGTAGAAATGCTGACCCAGTTTGCCGTGTCCAAGCAGAAATAAGTAGCTCATGCTATATCAAATATCTTTATATCTCTTCTCCATAGGTTTCTAATTGTTGTTTCTAACCATTTATCACAGAACAACTGCTACCCAAACTGGAAGTAATAATAATGAAGAAATTATGTGCATAATTTTCTCCTTTTCATTTCTCATTCCTGGCCCATTTATATTTTACAAATAGAATGAAAATCGTGGCTAAAATTAGAAAACTAAACCTAGAATTTCTTGATGTTCATTGGTTTTACCTTTCTCTCTTTCATTTTAATTTCCTCCAGTCGATGTTTCTGGCTCCATAATGATTTGGTGCTAATTTTAATGACTCACTGGGAACTGATAAAAACTGCTATTTTAAACCCAAGTTCTACATTCCATTTTCCCCAAGAGCTTTCAAATGGTATTGATAGTTAATAGTTGTTTGAAGATGGGTAAACACACCAGGGATTAATAAAGAAGCTGATTGTCCTCAACAATTAGACCTAAAAGAAGAAACTAATATGAACAATAGGAAGGACAAAGAGGAGGGAGAGAAGAAAGACAAAGACAATTACAGACATGAGATGTCTTTTGAGTTTAATTTATGCATTTAAACCCTTTCCAGCTCTTTCATTGTTCTCTGTGGATCATTCATATCTTTGTTGAGTAACAACATTCTTTATGAGAGATCAATATTAGCAGTAAGCATAGGTTGCTTTCAGAGAAAAAGTGTTATATGTATTTATATAGATAATATATGTCATATTATACATTATAAACATGTACACATCATTTTATGTACTATATATAATATACACATATAACATACATGACATGTATGATATATGTCAAGAGTGAACACATATAAACTATATGGTTTAATGAGCAGATAAATGATCTTCTAATGACAAATGACAGAATTTTTACATTGGGACCCAACCCTTTGCTTTTAGCAGTAGTTAGAATGTCATTTAAAGACAAGTCAAATGCTTTCAAGGTTTTCCCTTCTTGAGAGAAAGAAGCATATGAAGAGTTGAATCTGAGAAAACTGACCTCAGTGAAAAGTAGGTCACCTTTCCTCAGTGATACAATAGCTTATGACTTAGTAGTACACCAAGGTTATTTACGACCCAGTTCCTGTGAGTGTTCCATAAAAACCTGCAAAAATAATCTTCCATCTTGGATTACCACTTACCCCAAACAAAATTTACACATAGAATTAGAATGAAAGTAGATCTTTTTTAATGCTTCTTTGTAAATAACATTATACAGATTGATTTCTCCATGAAGGTCATGTACTTCGACCCTGCCCTTTTCAGACTGAATAGAATAGCAGTGTTGTCTCTCACCTACACCATTCAAGCTGTTGATTCCAAGTGTGTATTTTCTGTAGTTATTTTTGAAATGACTTGGTTGCTACACAGCAGTCCTCGGTGGTTATAAATCAATTCCTTAAAGCAATTAATTAAAAAATTTAAGGCAGTTAATCCAGCCAAAGGCCTCCAAACTCATGGATCACCAGCTGGGTTTATGAACGCCATCTGGCTCACAGTGATTTTTCTATTTTTTCCGATTTTCAATTTCTAAGATAGATTGTTCAATCAAAGTCTTTCCTTGAATGATTCAACGCAGAGAATTTTCCAAAAATCTATCTGTTGGCTTGTAAGTGTATACAAATTAAAAGGCAATTTCTTTTGATGAATTATGTTACATGGAACACTGAAAAAAAAACATCATTTAAGGACTACAGCTGAAGAAAATTTCCCCTTCCTCTCTTTTTTCACTTTTATAAGTTTGAGGAAAAAAGAAAAAACACACATCTTAATTAAGGAAGTCTCAAATCTATAGGACCCAATATATATTTAATGAAGTAATATTTTCCAACCTTCATTTGATGTGAATAATTGAGTCATATATTCTACAGCTATCTATGCAAGTAACCCAGACCAAGACAATGATACTAACATAGTTGACACAGTAAAACCCTAACAATTAATAACTTGTCTAAACGTGAGATGTGATGATATTAAGACATAATAATGACCTATTTTAAATTAACATACAATTACTATGAACTGTGACAGCATAAAAGACACACACACATACACAAACACACACACACACACACATAAAGACTTCTTTAGCCAATGCTTTGCTCTCATGAATTGTACTAATTGATACAAAGTTGAAGAAAGTAAAATTTGCAAGCACAAGCTAATATGAGTTGTTTTCAACTTTCACTGCCTGAGATCTTTCCAATATTAATTATTATATGAAATCATTAAATGACAGAAGTGGGAAGAATTTGTAGGCCTTTCACTTCATTTTTTCTGTAAGATACAGAAGAAACACAGAACTCTAAAATCAATAAATTATTCTGATAATAGCATTACAATTTTGCTGTAGATAGTCCTTACTTTGCTATTTTTAAAAACAATTCTCTTAAATCATAACAATCATAGTTGCCAATTATTTTCTTTATGGAATTGACATATTGTATTCCAGTTATTTTGTACAGTTAAAGTTGCTAATGAAAGATCTAGATGAACTCTGATGTTTACTGCCTTTGTACCTGAGTTGGCATTCTTTTCTTTCAGTTTTTAGTATTATATCTTTTCTGCATAATTTTAATATTATGAATTTGTTATGTTTTCATGTGTTTTAAGGGCTCTAAATGCATTTTATGTTTGGATGTTGACTTCTTCCTATATATTTGGGAAGTTTTCTAAATTGATTGAATTAATTAATTAATTAATCAGTCTGTTCCTTTTCAATTTTACCTCAGGTCCTTCTTCTACACCATAGATATTTTAGTTTGGTTTCATAAATCTCTCCCAGACCAATGATTGGAAATAAAATTGGGGGTAGCAAATCTGTGTTCTCAGGTCTTCTTCACAAAAATCTGGCTCCAGAATGAACTATATCTTGAAAAAAATACCATTGAAAAGTAAAGGTTATATAAGCCTTTTACAAGTTACCTAAGCCTACAGGGAGGTGAGCCAATGTTGCATGGTGAACTAAGTTTCCATTTTACACTGTGAGGTGCTTACTTCATGTGTACACTGACCTCTGAAGCCAGGACAACATGCTTTTCCTCATATTGTTCTTTTAAACTTACAGCATCCCTATCATTTACCTCTGGAATTTAGATATGGTATACGGAATTGCATTTAATCTAAGTCAGTTTTTTATCCTAATCGTTCTATTCTTTTAGGCAAGACAGCTCAACACTTAAGGCCTCAGAAAACGACATTGCAAGGCAATATTCTTTATTTGTCATTTTCTTAAGATAATGGCAAATATTGTATTTAACACTTCTAAAGAATTTGATCTTATATGTTTTTTTTCAGAATATTCCCATGATAGCTTTTGTCTAAGGACATAAAAATGACAGCACATTAAGGCACATATTAAAAGAATAGTCATGCAAAGTGCAAGCCTCTCACTTGTGTGTGGTGACATACACTTGTAATCAAATCATTTCGGTGTATAGTCATGAATATTAAGAATTCATGGTAATCTTCAACTATATATTAAGTTCAAGGTCAGCCTTCTATACATAGGAATTATCTTTAAAATGCACACATATTTATCCATCAATTTCTTAAGAGAGTTAAAATATAATCTTAGTTTATAAAATATTTAATTCATGATAGAATTCAATGATAGAGTTTTTAATGATATTCTTGGGGTTTCATAATTAACACCAACATTTTCTCATTCTTTGCCTTTTGTAGCTTTTCCGTTAAGTTTAAATAAGAGTGGTATTTATATATTTACTTTTTGTCACTAAATTCAACGTGAAAAAGTCCAAATGGTTCTTAAGCCTCAGAAGGCAATTTTGAAAGGCCGGTGGTAGCTCCCTCCCATCACTGTGTTTGACCTTTGAAGGAATAGCACTTTCCTTTGCTGTTTGAATTAGTTTGAGATGAGTCTCAGCATCCTAATACAATTACTCAGTCACTGCAGAGATACCAAAGGAACCAAACGATGCATCAGGAATTATTTATGAGCAATTCTAAAGCTCTTAGATACACAGTCACAGAGTTTGGAGAAATGCATCTAGTATTTATTAGTAAAATTTTCATGCCAATGTGACAGAAAACTTGGAGTAAAATCCCACTACAAACATCAGTCCTCAGCTGTCGTATGGAAGATGCTGAACACCTCATCCACCAGGAGCCATCAATTTTAACAACATCAGGATCAACTTGCCATCAAAAGATGCAAATAACAAGCCAAGGCAAGAGAGGCAATCTCTTTATGGAAAAGTACCCACATTGTGAACCTAGCATCTGGTGCCCATTAGCTCAACAATGTTTTATCGTGAAACAGGAATGTAACAGAATACAAATCTAAAAACAAAGAAGGCAGAAATAATCAGTTATCCTAGTCGTTTCTTTTCCATTTTAAATAATTGCTATTTTAAATTAAGTTGTTTTTACTGACACGATTACTTAGGATGGAAAAAGTTTTAAATTTCCTTAGAAGAATGCTGAGCAAGAACACAAGCACATTGGAATGATTCACTATGAGTTGTTTTTACATAATCTATACCTTTTTATTTCTATATAACTGTACGAATATGCTTATGTAAGGCTGGAAGTTGTCCCATATCCATTTTCTTTTTTTAGCTGCTGATTCATGGAAGTTACTAAGCATCAAGGTACGAATGGGATTCAGTAATATAGGTGGCTTTATAAAATTTTTTGTGCATCTACCTGTAGTTAAAATGAAATATAAGTGTATTTATCAAATTTAGATATTGGACTACTATACAAAATAAGATTTGAAAGAAATATTGAAGATTTACTTTTCTTTTATACCATTAGTTTTGATTACTATCTCTCCATATTTTCCTATAGGTAAGAGAAGCTTCAGCTATAAATAAGAGTACGTAGTTTGGCTATGAATGGCCACTAGAAGATCATAAAGTTGAAGACTTGGTCCAGAGATGGTAGAACTGTTTGGGAAGGGTTAGGAAGGGAGGGTTTGGCCTTCAGGGGTAAGATCTGTCAATGAGAAGACTTTGAAGCTTAAAGAGCTTCTTGCCATTCCCAGCACACTCTTTTTTCCTTCTGCTTGTGGATCAAGATGTGAGTTTTTACTTGTTCTTAACACCAAGGTTTTGTGGCCATCACGGCAATAACCCTGAGATAATATGCCCAATTAAGTAGTTTATTTTATAAGTTTATTTGATGAAGGTATTTTATTATAGCAAGAGAAAAGGAGTTAATATAGGATATGAGAACATACTAGAAGAAATATGGACTGACCATTACAAAAAGGCCAGCTTAATGTTTATTGGATTTTTGCCTAAAGGAATTATTGGTGCCAATAAAGAAGATCATATAACAATACTGCAGTCATAAGACAAAAAGTCCATACCAATGAGCTCTCTAATTTAATACTCATGGATTTATATTTAATTGTATTCTATATACTGTATGTATCTCTCTTTCTGACTACTCATTGCCATTAAGCAAAGATGAAAACATTATATGCAGGATTTAATTTCAGACATTAAACAAAACTAACCTGGATGTATGACAGTGCTTACTTACAATCTAAACAACACTGTCAGTCTTGCCTAATCAGTTTATTCCTGCCTGGTGGAAACTCTGGTGAAAACAAAAGGAATATCTGAGAAATGAAACTAAAAACTGTCATGTGCAAATATGCATATATGTTTTCCTAAATGCATAGAGATAGAGGATGAGAAAGAGAGGAAATGGAAGGATGGATAGACAGAGATAGAAATAGAAAGAGACAGAAAGAGGTGGGAAGGAGAGGAAGACAGAGGGGTGAGCATTTATGTTCTCTAAGCTATACTGGAATTGAGATATAAGAAATAAGGATTAAAGAATATTGCAGAAAAACTCAAATATTTTAATGCCAGTTACTGCATAAGGAAGAGAGCCAATAATTTAATTGAAGCTTCTACAAAATAAGATTCAAGCACGCATTTCACCAGTTCCTGGGTGGATCTGCTAACCACAGACTCCAGACTTTATATTGTCATCCTCATCAGTTCCCAAACAGATACTGAGCAGAAGCCTAGAGCTCAGGACACTGTCCAGGAACAAAGACTTTCAAAGAAAACTCTCTTGAGTATATTCTCCTTAGACTAAAACCTTCAAACTCCCCACAGAGTCAACAACAACAGTGTATGAGCAAACTTGGTGGCTCTGTTTTCTGTGACAAGGTTAAGTCATCTTTGAACATATTGGTCAAAGATGACATTTACTTTTCCTGAGGGTTCAGAGTAAATTAAGTGTTCTTAATATTTGAGGCAAAGATACAAAAATGATGTGTTTTTCTTTGGAGATATATTTAAAAAGCCTAAATCAACCTAGGTGAAATATATTTTCTTAACAAATAACATATATAACTACAACTCTAAATTTAGAAAAATCTACTTATAGATGTATTTGGTGTATATGTTCTATTTTTTAATTTATTATCACTCAAAATCATTATTTGTTAATTTTCTAATTAAATTCTCAAAGAGAATTTGTGGAAATACAGTAACCAATTCTGAGTTCTTTGTGTTTGTTTAAGGAAAGTAACATTCTGATATATATACTGGTATAAATTTTCAGCAGCGGTTTAAAATAATATCTTATGTACATGGTACATGCAGACATAGTTCTTTCTAGTGTGTTGAAGGGTAATCTCACCTCTTAAAAGTTAATTCTATGTCTATAAGACTCTCCACTTAAAACTTATGCAAATGTATTTTTTGATTAATTGCAAAGCTTAAATCCACAAGTCAATATTCTACACAAGCAGCAGATTACTTTTAAACATTGTTAATTCACTATTGATCACTGGTAAACTTTGGAATAATTTTTGAATGGTTGTGCCTAACATGGATGTTAAGCAACCCTCATTTTACATTCTTAGTTTTGAATTACTTTTATTTAGTTAATGCTACATTCATATATTGTTATTTTAATGTAATTTGCTTATTACTAATACTGTGATTATCAATTTTCAGTGGTATTAGCAGAAATGTGTTTTAAAGATATGTTAAATGTGTATGCTTCAGTGTACACATTTGTGCCACATGTATGTAGGAGCCCCGGAGGTAAGTTAGAAGAGGACATAGGCTTTCTAGGAACTGGAGTTGCACGTGATTGTGAGTCACATTGTGGAGGCTGAGAACTCAATCCATCTTCCACAAGTTAAGTGCTTGTAAACATTGTGCTATGTCTACATACAGAATTTGCTTATTTTGACCCTTTCTTTTCCACTCTGTGTCTTCACAATGTCGACATATAAGAACTGATTTTGGACAAGGATGGGAATAACTGAGGGTTCTTGATATCAACTTTTAATAGTACTTTGTTTCTGACTTCAAATGGTCCCTAAATTTTTCAATCTGTTACTGTGACTCACAGGAAAAATGAAGCTCACCAAATAGAACCCTCTTCTCAAGAAGGGAAGTATTCACGAGGATGAGACCTGTTCGTAGAATGGGAACAGCATCTTAAAAACTAGCTTGCGATAAGGAGAGACCCTCCTCTCGAGTTGTGAGGCAATAAACCTCTCCTGGGAACAGAGGGGTGCCTGATGATTCTTAGGTCAAGTGGGGACCAGGCCTTTTTACTTTCCCCCTTACCCGTCCTAGGGTTCCCAGGGCCCTGTCTTAGGTTGGGGGATTATCCTGCCATAAGTCGCCCATCCTTGGAGCTCCTCAAATAAAAGGCATCTAGCAGGATTAAAGTAAACAGATCACAGGGCACCCTGTCTTAGGCCATGTGGAGAGCGCATTCATACCTGTACCAGGCCATGTTGAGCCGGTTTCTACAACCTATGTATGGTGTGCTATTCAGGAGAGGATCCACACTAACCACTCGAGAGGAGGGTCTCTCCTTATCTCAGTCCCTTCTCCTTTAGATCTGACACCATGGTTGACTCTGACTGGTGCTCTCCACGTAATAACTACCTGCCTTTATATAAGAGAAAGGGGGATCTGTTGGGAGCCGTTTCCCCCTAAAAATCATTACAGGAACCATCACCCTGGGGAGTCTGCAGGGAACCCCACACCCATAATTGTGCTAAGCATAGTTCTATTGCCCCACACCCAATTAAAGCTGTTAATGGAAAAAATAAATAAATAAATAAAGACATGGAAAAAAAAACTAGCTTGCTTCCTTAATCAAGGAGGATGTTTTCAGACAATTTTGTAGAACTAGAGGTGGTCATGAGCCAGAGTACACATTGACAGAGACTGGTAATTAGGTGTACATCTTGTCTAATTGTCTAATTCTTCTCTTTATCTAAACCTTAAGTAGATATAAGTAGTCTAAAATGAAATGAACCAAGAATCATTGTTTATTTATATGATCCTCTTAGCAAAGTGAGCTTTGATTTCAGTGTGCTTTCTCTGCATTCCCTCGATTCTCTGACCTTGAATTGTACACCAGGCACTTTTATTGTGATTGTGCACAGTTCTTTATTATACCAGAATTGGAACTTTCCCATGCCTTATTGGATTTTCTTCTTCTTAATCTGCCCAAAATTCTGAACAATTTGAGTAAAAAAATTTAAAAGTATTTTTATGCATAGAAATTAATTATTAAAAGTTGTCTAACATAGAAAGTTGCTGTGTATAGCCAATTCAACCATACCTCCAACCTTAAATCAATGGTTTGTTTTTATTTAGTAAGAACATAATTAAAAGAAAGCCAAATGAATTACTTGTCCTACCTAAAATTACATTTGTTTGTGTAATGAAACATATCTAATTATTTCAACCCTAAAATCACTGTAAAATTATTTATAATTCTTCTTTATTAAATATAATAAATATATAAAATTCAAAATGGAGGAAGGACAGAGACAGAGAGCAAGGAAAGGGATATTTTAATTGAGGGAGCCATTATGGGCCTAGTAAGAAATCTGGCACTAGAAAAAATGCCAGGAATCCAAAAGGATGACCCCAGCTAAGAACCTAAGCAATAGTGGAGAGTGTGCTCTAACTGGCTTTGCCCTGGAGTCAGATTGATGACTATCTTAAATGTCATCACAGAACCTTCATCCAGCAACTAGTGGAAACAGAGGCAGAGACCCACAGTGGAGCACTGGGTTGAGCTCCCAAAGTACAGTTGAAGAGTGGGAGGAGTGAGAATATGAGCAAAGGGGTCAAGACCATGATGTGGTACATCCACCGAAACAGTTTACCTTAGCTAATGAGAGCTCACCAACTCTAGCCAGACTGGGAAGGAATCATCCAAGGACCAAACTAGACCCTCTGAATGTACTTGACAGGGTGACACTTGTGTGGATGGGCAGACTGCAAGACTACTGGTAGTGGCACCATAATTTCCACCTACTGCTTTTACTGGCTTTTTGGAACCCATTCTTTTTGGAGGGATACCTTGTTCAGTGTAGATACAGTAGAGAAGGTCTTGGACCTTCCTCAAAGCAATGGGCCTTACCCTCTCTGAGGACTGAATGAGGAGTGGGGTGGGGGTATGTTAGAGGGAATGGGAGGAGGGGAGAGATTGGGCATTGGGATTGACATGTACAATGAAAAGAGATTATTTTCTTTTTTAAAAAAAATCAAAGAAGGTTAATATTAATTTTAAAATCCTACAGAGACTTGGTTTTACAAACTAACTCATATAAAATAACGGAAAACTGAAATGTAAAGAAATAAAAGCTTAGTAAACTACTATAACAATTGAAAGATATTTTAATTTCATTTACTATAATAATTCTCTCAAAAATACTAGAATGCAGTTACAACTACTGTTGCTTTATTAATTATTTTAATATCATTGTCATACCCCATGTTTTACTTCAAATAATTATCATAATAATAGTCTCTCTATTCTAGTTAATGCCATGTTTATTCATCCTCATTGATATACATCCTCTCCTTTCTCTCTCCAAGGCTATATTCTTGGTAAGAACCCAATTTTGTATAATCTGTATCCTTTATCAAGGTTCTCTGGGCATTATGCTACTTCCCCGTAGTGCAGAGTTTATTACATTATATTAATACTTTTCCTCTATATCACCAAATCATTTCTGAATTGCAGATGCCATATTTTACTTATAAGCCTATTTTCAGTGATTATAAATACCTTGTATATTAAAAATATTGGTCTAAATAATATTTCAGTATCTACTGAGGCCATAAGAAAAACATAAAAATTTCCAGCTCAACCAGTCAGTACAATCTGTTAATTTTAAACAATACTAATTGAAAAGAATACTGATTTTTGTCATTTTAACTGAACGCATCTGTAGGAAGATCTAGCAGAACTAATTGGGTTTGGCAGTAAGCTCTTGCTCTGCATGTACAGCTACTGACCCGCAAAACAAAGGATTTGAGTAAGGATACATCTAGTTTTACCAGTCAGGTATGAAAACAAAATAGATAAAAGATGATAAATGAGTAGGAAGGAAGAAGGAGGGAAAATGAGTCTTTGTGGCTTAATTGCTTAAGCCTGCATGGCTTAAATAATTCTGTATGAAGTGATCATAATTTGATTTAGTGGTCTGAAAGTTCAATTCCCTAGCTACTACCCAGTGTAACTCAGAGAAGAGTTCTCAGGATCTCTATAATAACTTCATACTTGATCTGAAGGTTATTTTCTCTATTATTCTTTAAATCTCTTTATAATTCTTTGTTTCAGTTCTGTCACAATTTTCCCTTGCTTCTCTGTTCACCTAACTTAAATACAATAGGAGGCTCAAGGGAAAAAGAAAACAAAGTTACAAGAATTATATCTTGTTGGTCATAGCACATTTTTTGGGTAAATGATAAGGAACCAAGCCATTAACAGTGGCAGCACAAGTTTTCAAAGTTCCTGGTGTAAGAGGTTGGGGGCGCAGTACCCAATGAGACAAGTTGTAGAGATATCTGTACATAGTTAGGTCTTATCATCCAGACTTGACTAGTAAAGAATTGGCCATATTTTGTAGGTTAATTTATGGTAATAAACCATATATTATGGTTTTTATTTTATGGTAATAACTTTGGTTAGAAACCTGTAAATTTGACCTTGTGCATACCTGTAAATTTTTTAAACTGATGAACCATTTACAGAAACCTTCAGTCAAGTTTGAACTTGCTGTGGGGCGAAAATGAACTAATTGTGTATAGCTTGTCATAGATTGGGGAGAGATTGTTGTTTTCTTGTGTTAGTCTGAGTAAAAGTGGCAAAGCACTTTTTTTATTGAAAAAAAAAAGAAATTTCTGCCTCCTCCCTGCCTCCCATTTCCCTCCCCCTCCTCCCACTCCTCTCCCCTCCCCCCACTCCTCCCCCTCCTTCTCCAGTCTGAAGAGCAGTCAGGGTTCCCTGCCCTGTGGAAAGTCCAAAGTCCTCCCCCCTCAATCCTGGTCTAGGAAGGTGAACATCCAAACTGGCTAGGCTCCCACAAAGCCAGAACATGAAGTAGGATCAAAACCCAGTGAAATTGTCCTTGGCTTCTCAGCAGCCCTCATTGTCCGCAAAATTCAGAGAGTCCAGTTTTATCCCATGCTTTTTCAGTCACAGTCCAGCTGGCCTTGGTGAGCTCCCAATGGATCAGCCCCACTGTCTCCGTGAATGGGTGCACCCCTTGTGGTCCTTACTTCTTTGCTCATATTCTCCCTCCTGCTCCTCATTGGAACATTGGGAGCTCAGTCCGGTGCTCCAGTGTGGGTCTCTGTCTCTATCTCCATCCATTGCCAGATGAAGGTTCTGTGGTGATATGCAAGATATTCATCAGTATGGCTATAGGATAGGGTCATTTCAGGTTCCCTATCCTCAGCTGCCCCAGGAACTAACTGGGGACATCGCCTTGGGCACATATCTCAATTAAGGGAGCCATCTTAGGGTTGGCAAGAGACTTGGACCTAGAGGGGCTCCCAGGTGCCCAAGGCAAAGCACTTTTTTAAATGTCTTAAAATCCTTGTGAGACAATAGATCTAATTATGAAGCATATTCTAGTATATTTTCTATACATTAAATTATACAGATTAAGAAGTCATTTTCCTGATCACCCACAGATATATGTGACCATAAGACTGATATGCAATCATGAGATTACATATACATGGTACATAAATTTACACACTACAATGCAAGTATTGGGGAGGTGCCAGAGCTGCTGTTGGCCATGCAAAACTACAGAGAGGAGCCTAAGTTTTCTGAGTTCATAGTCCCACATGTCTTTCCCAGATGCAATGCTCCTCCATCACAGAATCTTTTCTCTGGTGGGTTGATATCTGAACATTAGTTGTTTCCTGCTTTAACTCCCACAGTCTCTACCAGTTTGAAAATCATCAAACCTGATTCAGTTGTATATTGTTATAAGATGCAGAAGATTTCATTACAACTTTGCCTTTATAATAAGGCTGTTGTGTACATGTAACTATGAGATATTTCAGTCTCTTCTTGCTGTGAGACAATGGTATGTACCCTGTCACTTGTATTTTAAATAAAACACTGATTGGCCAGTTGCCAGGCAGGAAGTATAGGCTGGACAACCAGGCAGGAAGTAAAGGCGGGGCAAGGAGAACAAAAGAATTCTGAGAAGAGGGAAGATTTAGTCTGCAGTTGTTCCTTAGCACAGAGGAAGCAAGAAAGCAAGGTGTGACTGCCTTACTGAAAAATGTATCAAACCATGTAATGTAAGTCATAAGAGTTTATAAGAAGCCTGAGCTAATAGGCCAATTAGTTTATAATTAATGCAGACCTTTGTGTGATTCTTTGGGACTTACCAGCTGCGGGAACTGGCCAGGACAGAAACCTCAGTCAACACCTTCTCATGGCTCTCATTTTGTTGCTGAAATGTAATCCTTATGTAACTGTCTGCATTTATGGATATATAGAACTATGAAATCAACTTATTTTTTTGATTGGGGAGTCTGTTATAGAATTCTGAGAATCATGTCAACTAGATATCAACCATGATAATTTATTAATACAATATTGTAGCACATACCACAGTTCTCCAAACTGATAAACCCCTGTGAAACAAATATATATTTGGGACATGCTTGGGACAATTTTGTGGACATTGCTTTCAAATTCCCATGGCTTTTACATAATAGTATCCAAAAATCCAATATAGTTGTTCCTTAACCTGATCAGAGAGAGTTGTAGGTAAACTAAACCTCATGTTCTAAGAACTGAAGTCAATTATAGGCTTCAATGAAGACACAACACCCTAAAAATTCCAGGAGAAAATAAGTTTTAAAACTATTTGGATTAGGGAAGTATCTGCTAATACATAGACATCACAAAATAGAAAATAAATCATTCTAAGGAGGGGAAAAATAGAAGATTGACGAAGCAGGAATAAATAACATGATGGATGCTTGAGTAAGAGGCACTGGAAAAACATGATCTTATGTAAACATAAATATACATATATGATATGTACACTAGTTGTGTTTACACAGACACAGAGATATATAGAAAGACAGATAAATAGGGATCAAATGAAATATGTCTCTTGGAAATAATGATTCCTGCTGGAGACGTCATCTAATTAATAAAAACCACAGTGCTGTGCATAAGAAAACTCCATTCTAGTCCTTAGTCAGAGGAATCTAGGAAATTCACAAAAGCAATATGGGTTATGGTCCTTGCCTCAGATGCCTCTAAGAATCTGAAGGTAAAACCCGGTTGCTGAAGACACAACAAACTTAGAAGCTTGTACTTGGATAACTCGAACAGAAACTGACCTGGAAGCTTCTTCACTGAATGTTGGCTCTCATCGTATCTGAAGATGCTACACAAGACAAGGAAAATAATCATTAGTTCTATTCATCTCTAAAGCTTCTGAACCAAATAATTGAACCTACTAATACAACTTTCTTAAACAAGCACAATTTCTAACTGCATTCTAAATATGTATCCTTATAAACACAGACAAGTACAGTTCTCAACTCTCCTTAATGATGGGTCCTTCGGCAGCAGATGGAAACTATTACAGAAATCCTCAACTCAACAAAATGCAAAGAATAACAGCTCTGGGTTGCTTAGCCCCTATTGGTACATCAATGACCATTCCTTATACCTAAGTGTCAGGGAACAATGGAACAGATAAAAAAATACAATATCTAGAGAACCAGAGGCTTTGATGCAAAATAGTATTTTCTATATATGACAAGAAAGCTTCACTTCTGAAATATTAACTATTTTGTTGCCTAAAAAACCTTAATGACAAAATGAATGGACAGGCCAACACAGATGGGGGTATTCTTTCTGCCTCCTACCTAGAATTACCAGGTTACAAGTGTAATATCAAAGATAGCCTTTCTTGGGCTATCTTTTGTCCTTTCACATTCTGAATAGAGTAAGGAAAGGAATGATTTGCCAAATCCCCAGGATGTTGGAGGCTACTCCATTCTCAGGGTTCCCTGCCCATTATCACACATGAGGCTCTCTATTGTGGCTCTTCTCTACAATAATACACAACTGTCCCTTCTTTTAAAATCTAGGTGGAGTCCAATACTGGTAAATGATTCTTTCAATCTGTACATTTTTAACCCTATGTCAAATTTATGTCTCGTTCAGCAAAGAGGGAGAATGTTAATCTGAAGCCTACCTGAGCCACGTTTGAGATGAATGAAAAACAAAATGCAAGGCCGTGGGAAAATATCAATTGGGCATAAAACGAAGAATGACACAGTCTTGCCATTACCTTTAATAAAATCACCCTTAGCTTCTAGATCTGAATCTCTTCTGGACACAGTAGGGTACTTACACTTAGGAACTCATAGCAGTTGAGACATGACACACAAGCTCTTCAGAAGCATAGGACAGAAAAAAATCCCAGCATGGAGAAAAGATGTAGGCATGAAGTCCCGCCTCTAGCTAAGTAACTATTGGCAACTAATTAGTGCTAGAAGACAGAGTCATTATGCATTAAAGCCATGTGTTCAATTTTTAGTCCTGGGGAAACTGGATGTAACAGCACATGACTATATATAACTCCAGCATTCTTGAGGCAGATATAGGGAGGTCCGAAATTCAAGTTCACTACCAGCTTCCTAGTGAGTTCCAAGCCAGATTACTTACAACTTCTTTGAGCAAGACAAATCCCTTAAATGGAGTTAAATACATTTTTAATATTAGACCATAACAATTAGATAAGTTACAAAGTATTTTAATATAATTCTTTAAAGAGACCGCAGTGGATATTATATATAAATGTTACCAAAGTATCAAAAACAGATGTTTAAAATTTGAAAGATCAATCTTTGTAACTGGATGACAACAATTTGGATTGTAGTCAGTTCTTCTAAAGTCAACTTTCATTATCTCAAAATATTGCATAAAAGTGTGTGATGTGTGTCTATTCAAAACTCTGAACAATTAGCAATCTTACTATCGAAATCATGCAATAATTCACTGAAAATAAATAGAAGAATAAAATGGCGTACTTTCCTTGCATTCTAATATTGTGACTAGATATAAAATTGCACTGAAAATAAAACAACAATGAATATATAGAAGATATCATGATCTTTATGGAGAATCCAAGTAAATATGGAAACATTATTAGAAAATAGTAGTTACATGTGGCAAAAAATCTGATTAAAGATCAATAAGAAATAAGCAATTGCAATCCTAGGAATGATACAGAAAATACAATTTTATTGCAATAAATAAGGTGTCAGTTTAAAGTAATTTCACTGTATCACAGGAAATGGCATTACTATCTAATTTATATTTAAGCATAGGACCATTTCAACTGAAACCCTATCATGGCTTTAATAACAGTTGACATGTTTTTTCTTCTCCATACATACAAGAAGGAAAGAGATAGAATATTATCCTGATTTTCATAACCAATTTCAAATCTATGATAACCTAAGAAGTGGACCATCAGATGGAAGTATAAACAGTTCTCACTATTAAATGCATGTACATGAAAACCTGAATGGCTTAGACTTAACTTTGTATATGATTAGGAAGATGGCATCTAACAAATTTTGGTATTTATTGATTTATTTATGTGTTTATTTATTGTGGAGTCACATAGTCATATGGTGGTAAGATGGCTCATCTTTGTATACGTAAGAAAATAATTCGGGGTAGAGTAATTCTTCCTCTGATAAATGGTCTTTTTTTTAGTGAGGCCATAGGAGGACATGTAGGAAAGGCATACAAACATATTCATAGTCCTTGGGGCAGGTGACACAGTGTTCCATGGAAGACTCCATGGGGGAGCATTGAAGTTTGCTTGGGAAATAGAAGACAGGAGCATAACAGCAGCCTAAAACACAGCATTTATCTTTATTAGAAAGTTAAGACAAGGCAGGGTGTGGCAAAGAATTTGGGGAGTGGTAAGTCTTCTTCATTTGATCAGGCACAGAGGCATAACAGCTGTCTTTAGTCGGTACCTAGTCTGTGATAATTAAGACTGAAGCAGTGCCTGCTGTCGGCAATGCATCAGAGGAAGTAAGGATCTTGCACAACTAAAAGGATAATATCGGAGGAACAACTTGTTCTCTTTAAATTATCAATGACTCTGTCAGATTCACCCTCACCACAAGATCTCTGTTTCCTTGAGAAAATATCTACTTATAACAGACATACATTGTTTCAAAACAAATATAGAAAAAGTAACATCCATATCTCTGATACAACTTGAAAATACACATTATATGAGCCTATGACTTTTACAAT
Organism: Microtus agrestis; assembly: GCA_902806775.1. Lineage (NCBI taxonomy): Eukaryota > Metazoa > Chordata > Mammalia > Rodentia > Cricetidae > Microtus > Microtus agrestis. The sequence goes on from CADCXT010004280.1 coordinate 809,429, forward strand.
ATATTATAAAATGAAGTGTTTCTATCCTTAACAAAAAGCTAATCAATAAAATAACTTTATTAAGTTCTAAGGTCATAGAATTAGTAATTTTAGGAAACCCACTGATTGCCTTATACATGAAATCAGAATTTTTAAAAAAATAATACATTGCTTTTTTAGTTGAACCTGATTAGTATATAATCCAAGGAAAAGAATAACATGCAAACTTTAAAATATGGATAAACGCTTGCATCAAAAGGTATTTGGATGTCTTCAAAAAGTAATAAAATAATCCATGAACTTAACTGCACACATTGAAATGAAGTGAATGTGACAATTATAATGACCAAACATAGAATGCTACTTGTGTGAAGATAAATAAACAGAAAAAGATGCCAGAACAAAAATATATAGTAACAAACTCACAATTATAAAGGCACGTGATTTTTAGAGCATCACCAGGGACTGGAATAGAGAAATCTTAGCCCTTTTAGCTAATTCTGTTCAGAATCCACATACAGCAACAAAATTCTAACTTGGTTTTATGTAAAAAATAAATATTCATAATATATCATTTAAAATATAATAGACTAATATTTTTAAACACGTGGATAACTTGAAAAATTCCATATAAGTTGGTTTAGACTTAAATCTTAAATTAAATATGAAGAAGACAGTTCATAAAAGCGTATCTTATTTTTATACCAGTTTTTATTGTACATTTTTTTTAAAATAGCAAGCAGTTGACTAGATATAGAAACCCTCAAGGACCATGATTTTTTTATTTGCACACCATCCTATATCTCCTGATACCTCTGATATCTGTGCCTACTATGTTAATTCACAATACTTTAACATTCCAACATACAGTCCAATTTACCCATTGTGTAGACTATTAAAAACATAAGTAATGCTTAAAAATAGAGAGATAGACTATATTTAAAATGCATAAAATAACTATATATTATAGTTAACTGAGGAAACTGGGAAAAGAACTGTTGAACAAACAGCATGAGCACATATCACAAATAACGTTGTATTTTGAGACTAATGAGATGCTTAAATTAGGTAGGAATTTTAGGCTTTTGATCATATGAAATCAATAGCAATGACAAATTGCTCACTAACATTGAGACACGGGTCCAGCATATAGGCTAAGATTTTTTTCTATATGTAGTTTGAGATCATTCTTATGCCAGCATTTCTAGCATTTCAAGAACAATGCTTTTCTAGAAAAGTTTTTTTTTTCTGAAGAAATCATACTCTATCACCCAGTTGATGGCTTTACAATGTCAAAATGTATTCTCAAGCGAATGGGGAAAAATGGAACTCTGCTATGTAAAACTAGCTATATGACTAATTTTTTAAGACCCATAGAATATTTCAAACTGATAGTTGAATATGGGAACTCAAATTGGTGACATTTTGAATAGGAAAGAGGAAAATTATGTAGGTGAAAATGCTTTTTCAGCAATTCTGTGTCAAAATAAAGAAGTTCTGAGAGCTATAATGTTTGGAGCCTGTCCTGTGGCAAAACCAAAAGGGTTCAAACACTTTCTACACTAATCTTTAAAACCAGTATTTTCTATACTTAATGAGTTTCATAAATTTTACTACAAAGATAGTAATGTATATAAATACTTTGTTCATATATGACATTAAACAATACACAATGATCTATCTTAATAAAGGTGGAAATTCACAATTCTTAAATCATTATTATCCAAATGGTCTCATAGAGAGAATGGTGAGGACACATGCTTTTTTTCATTTAGTATGTATTCTAAGATTGTTTTTGTTAGATACAGAGCTCTGATGGTTCATCTTTATGGTCAATTTGATTAAATTGGACACTGGTAAAGGCATTTCCTAACATGACTGTGGAGACATGGCTTGCAAGTAGTGGATTAGGAGAACAGCCCCACCCTGGTATAAGTGGTACAATGGTACAATCCATCGTAGTAGATGGCCAGGCAGAGTAAAGGAGAATGACACTAGGCAAACTGGGCATTCTTGGTCCACTTGCTCTCATAGAAACCTTAGCACTGGACCAAGTCAGTAACACCTTAAGGAGCTGTTAAGTAAATCAATAGTTTGTCCTTTTATTGTGTGTGTGTGTGTGTGTGTGTGTGTGTGTGTGTGTGTGTGGTGGGCTGTTTGTGTTGCTGCAAAAAATGCTTATCAACAGTGTTTATCACTGATGGCAAAACTTTTAAGAATAATTTTAATTAGGTGAAGGGAGGATTTAATCATAAACAGCTGGAAATTATGGCATTTTATAGCCATTTTCTGTCAGCAAGAAGGCCACTAAGCTTTTACTATATGAAAAATATCAGAAACGCTTATTTCCTGGCAAAATTCAGTGTTGTTTCAGGAATTTGCATCTTGTCAGTCCTATGTATAAACACCTGAGCTGTTTTCCTGTGTAAATGTTGAAAAATTTTCTGTAAAAAAAAAAAAAAGAATTTTCTGTAGCTGTAATGAGTGAAAGCATTTACCAGAAAACAGAGGATGCAATTCTAGAAGAAGTTTAGGATCTTTCCTTGTGTAGTAGAAATTCTCTTTGCCCAGAACAGATTGACCCACTGAGCATGCAACTTTTCTCTCAGGTGAGTGTTCTCTGAATTTCTTATATTTTCGGATTGTTTCAATTCACTCTGGGGCCTGTTAGCGCCAGATTTCGCAGTTGACCTTGATAAGTTTGAACAGCAAGCATTCAGCATGGAGAAGGCTGTCCACACATTCAGCTGCCTGTCAAGTCAGGTACCCATGGAAGAACACATCATGTTAATAGGGAATGTCAGGTATAGAGGGAATGAAGTTTCAAATATGTAATTACCAAGTATGGAGAACTAGACTTTGTAAGTATACACAAAAACAACTTTAAACGCCCCCTTACTGCATGCTTCCAAATACACCATTTGTCATCAAGTTAATTTTGACTTTTGCAGAACAGATATAGACATAATACAGATTTTTTTTTTCATAACGCTTAGCAATAGCCAAATTTCTTGGGTGGTTTTAGCCCCATCTTACATCACTATGGGATCTGTGTCAACAAAAAAAATGGTCGTTAGAACATTATTAGTATTAGCTCCAAACTTGAACCCCATATTTTTCTATGTGATTCCCCATGTTTGTTCTGGTATCAAATCCAAGAAACTGTATTGCATGAAGCTGTCCTGCCTGCTGATTTTTCTGCTCTGTGACAGTGTGGAAGCCTTTTCACAATTTGTACAATTTTGGCAATTTAGATAAGTACTGTCCAGGGAAATGATAGGATATCCCTAAGACTGAGGTTATGGGCATTTTGGAAAAAGAACACAAGAGGGAAAATGTTGTTTTCATTGGATCCTACCAGGAGGAGCATTTGATACCTACGGACAGATTTATCTTGTCTTCTTACTTCTGAGTGTCATGCCTCCCCTTTTCATTGCCACAGTTTATTTCTCAGAAATTAATTGATAAATTCACCTAGTTTTTAAAAGAAAGTGTGGTTTAAACACTGATGGGATTCTGGGAGGTAAGGGAGTTTCTTCTCACCCTAGAAAAGGTTTTGTGTCTATTATTTATCTATTGTTACTTATTTATAATTGTAATACTTATGACTTTAGTTTTTAGTTGTGTGTATGTGTTTGTATTTCAGTGCTGGGATCAGCAGAAGCTAGAAAAAGTCATTCAATCTCCTAAATCTGGAGTGACAGATGGTGATAACATGGCCAAATTAGGTGCCCAGGGCTGACCTCAGGTTTTTTGTAAAAGTAGTGTGGAAACTTAAATACAGATCTATCTCTCCAGTTCTCAAATTTGCATTTATCTAATGACTTATCAATACAGCATGCTTCTGTTTTATGTTTTTTTTATTACTACCAATATTTTGTTCTCTTTGTTGCTATTGCTTGGATTTTCCAGTTCTGGCTAATGGGGATTCTTTTGGCTTGGCTTCTGTTGCTCTCTCTCTCTCTCTCTCTCTCTCTCTCTCTCTCTCTCTCTCTCTCTCTCTCTCTCTCTCTCTCTCTCTCTCTCTCTTCTTTCCATATTCCTGCTATATACTCATCTTGTCTTACCCTTATAACAAGCTATTTCTCCAAATATCTCTGGTTGCATTGATTGACTAATTGTACTTAGAAACTACAAAGTTGGCACATGGAACACTATTGATCCCGAGGTTCCATTACTTCCATGCTTTTATAAGCAGTTAGAACTAAGCAAAGAACATTCTAATTCACACATATATTCACACATCAATAATTGTATCTGTCACTATCTTGCTAATGGTATCTGTAACATCCTCCTATATGTGCTAACTGATGTCTGCAACTGTAATGTAACATTATGAAGTTAATTGTCCCTCTTGCTAATCTGTTACTTCTATATATGACTTCGCACACCCACCATTCATTCATTAAATGTCCCCATGCCAATACACGTAAAGTCAATTCAAAATTCTATTTTCTCACAATACTTTATTTTTACCGTTAGATGTCTACTCACTGTCCCGGAGCTTTCAATTGCCAATAGTTTATCAGATATGGTTGGGCTTTTATGCTCATCTACTCTCTACATTCTGGATTTCTTTTTATGGATTGATCTTTTATGCATGCTGTGACAACCATTGTGAGCTCCCATATGCAGCTGCCACATTAGGTCCAATAAATACTGCTTTGCAGTAGTAGTCCACTGCTTTGGGCTCTTACCATCTTTCTTTACCTCTTCTTCTCAGACGATCTCTGAAACAAAAGAGAAGTGGGTGTGACACAGATTTCTCATTTAGGGTTAGAAACTCCAGTCTTTCTCTCTGTAATTTTCATCAGTTGCTTCTTTATTACCACCTGCAAAAACATCAGCAAATTGCCTATTGCAGAAGATATTGGTAAGCATAAGAGATACTCAAGAAAATACAGAGGTAAACTGATGAGCAATGTGCATGTGCTAATCTGTGAAATAATATTATATTAGTATTGGTTCCCCTGGGAAACTATGACCTGCTTAATCACATGTTTTTGCCCTGATAGTGGTGCCAGGTGTGGGTTTCCTTCTCAGAAAGCTTGAATTATTATTCACATTAAAATAGTTTCACTATTTTATCACATAAAATCTACACACAGATACACACACACACACACAACAAATACAAGCACACACATACAGAACTGAAAGACTTTTTCCCCATAGACTTGATACTGCATTTTACCCATCTGCTGACCTGGGGATCTGATTATGTTCTAGTATCTGGCATGTTTTCCATCCTGTAGAGTATGCTTTATATCCAATTTGACAACTGTCAATTACTGTCAAGAATGCTAATATGCAACCAAAAATTTGTAAGCTATCCTCTTTTTTTTTTTTAGTTTTTTTTATATTGGAAAAAAAGAAATTTCTGCCTCCTCCCCGCCTCCCATTTCCCTCCCCCTCCTCCCACTCCTCCCCCTCCCCCCTCCTCCCCCTCCATATCCAGACCGAAGAGCAGTCAGGGTTCTCTGCCCTGTGGAAAGTTCAAAGTCCTCCCCCCTCAATCCTGGTCTAGGAAGGTGATCATCCAAACTGGCTAGGCTCCCACAAAGCCAGGACATGAGGTAGGATCAAAACCCGGTGCCATTGTTCTTGCCTTCTCAGCAGCCCTCATTGTCTGCCAAATTCAAGGAGCACGGTTTTATCCCATGCTTTTTCAGTCACAGTCCAGCTGGCCTTGGTGGGCTCCCAATGGATCAGCCCCAATGTCTCCGTGGGTGGGTGCACCCCTTGTGGTCCTGACTTCTTTGCTCATATTCTCCCTCCTTCTGCTCCTCATTGGAACATTGGGAGCTCAGTCCGGTGCTCCAGTGTGGGTCTCTGTCTCTATCTCCATCCTTTGTCAGATGAAGGTTCTTTATTTATCTCTAGAAACCAATTATGAGTGCGTACATCCCATGTTCATCTTTTTGGGTCTGTGTTACCTCACTCAGGATAGTGTTTTCTATTTCCATCCATTTGCATGCAAAATTCGCGAAGTCATTGTTTTTTACTGCTGAGTAGTATTCTAATGTGTATATATTCCACACTTTCTTCATCCATTCTTCCATTGAAGGGCATCTAGGCTCTAGTGATAATATTCTTATGGGAGACCTTGAGCTGCTAAGGAAAATTCTTACAAAAAACAGTTTCCAATAGAGAGCTTAAAACAGCTACCTAACAGGTACTCAAGCAGGTAAAGTATAAATCAACAGATAAAGTATACAATAATCAACAAATACAGTATATTAATTATAATTCAGCTATGGCAAGTGTGTATATTAGATGTAAAACTTATTATACAACAGCTTTATAAAACATGCTGCTTATGGTTAAATCTTCTCAGTTTTGCTAGTTAAGATATTAAACTCTTAATTTAAACCAGTAGCCTGTCTGATATAAAAGGACAGGATAGAATCTGGACAATGGTTTAACAAAATATTGACTATGATCAATGTTTCTTATACTAAACAGTAGATTCATTGATAATTTTAAGATTGATTCCTGGACAATTGCCTTTGCTAAATTCAAAGGCCAAAAACAATGGTCTTTTCCCAGATCACTGCTACTATTTATGCACCTGTATCTTGCTAATGTTATAGCAAAAAATCCCTTAAAGGATTTTATGCTAAATTTTACAAATGGCTCTTCCAATGGAGGAACTGAATATATGGCTAACAATAATAAAAATTATGGAGCATAACAAGGCTCCTTCAAAGCAACTCATAAAAGTTGCCAGCAGATCCTGATGCAAATGGATCTGGCTTGATGACACCAAGCTTACCTTTGATAAGACAAGGTGAAAAAGCCCTTGCAGTGCATTATGAAAAAACCTGACCTGTATATATATTTGGGGTCGAGGATGTGTTTGTGCTTTTTTCACAGAAAGAAAATAAAATCTGGACGTGATGTCGAGGCTGTGGACACAGAGGAGTTCCAGACTTCCAGAGATGATTGAGGAGAGGTCCTTGGTCCGGTCTTCCCTGCCCCCAAGGAAAGGAGTGCCTGCTAACAAAACCAGCTACACCACTCTGCAGGGTGTCATCCTGCCTCCAGAGTCCAGGGGGACCCGGCTGACATAAGTGCCAGGATATGCTTCATGTAGCTGAATCCAGCTTGCCTCACCCAGGTTCCCCCACCTGTCCTGGAGCACAAATGCTAAACTGCTTCTGCAGCTTGAACTCTGGTCTGCTTTGGAGCTGAGTTGCAGACTAAACATCAGACTGCTTTAAACTTTGGGACACAGAACTCATTTTAATTAAAATATTAACCTCTCTTCACTTAAGAAGGGGAAAGTTGGGGGTTCCTGTCACTGTTGCTCAGAGACTGGAACTGGTGGTATTTGATAACATCAATGTATGTCATTGTACTCCTACTGAAATTGTTCTAATGATATTTGTAACTGCTTATAGATGTTGGGAAAAGTTTGACACATGCTGTAAAGTGTTTGGGTTTAATGCATATGTTAAAAATTTTAGATTTTGATCCCTTTTACACTGCCCTAATTTTTGGCAGGCAGCACACGTAACTTTATGTGGAGTAGGCACTTAAGGAAGGAGGAAATACCATAGGCCAGACTAAAAGGTGAATACTGTGTTGGGAAAAAGCCCTTTCTTCTTGTCTGGAGCTGGAGTTATTGGTGCCAAAATTATATCATTATATCTTTTGTTTGAGGAGCTCCTCACAGTCTTTTCATTAATGATAGACGCAGGGGCCCAATGACGGGAGTTAGTGTGGATCCTCGCCTGAATAGCACACCATACAGAGGTTGTAGAAACCGGCTCAACATGGCATGGTACAGGTATGAGGGAGCGCTCCACATGGCCTAAGACAGGGTGCCCTGTGATCTGCTTACTTTAATCCTGCTAGATGCCTTTTATTTGAAGAGCTCCAAGGATGGGCAACTTATGGCAGGATAATCCCCCAACCTAAGGCAGGGCCCTGGGAACCCTAGGACGGGTAAGGGGGAAAGAAAAAGGCCTGGTCCCCACTTGACCTAGGAGTCATCGGGCACCCCTCTGTTCCCAGGAGAGGTGGATTGCTTCACCACTTGAGAGGAGGGTCTCTCCTTGTCTCAGTCCCTTTTCCTTTGGTCTGACACCATGGTTGACTCTGACTGGTGCTCTCCACATGATAGCTGCCTGCCTTTGTATGGGAGGGGGGAGGGGATCTGTTGGGAGCCATTTCCCCCTAGAGATCATTGCAGGAACCATTGCCCTGGGGAGACTGCTGGGAACCCCACACCCATGGTTGTGCTGGGAATGGTTCTGTTGCCCCACACCCAGTTGAAGCTGTTAATGGAGAAAAATAAAATAAATTAAAAAAAAAGAATGCTAATATGGTTCCTTTATGAAGAAAATGTTCTACTGGTAACTGCTGTGGTTCATTTTGTGATACAGGTGTGGGACATGATTGTGATACAGGAATAAACAACTGAGGTACTCATGGGAGATCATGATTGTGATACTCACAGGTGTGGGACATGATTGTGATTCTCATAGGTGTGGGACATGATTGTGATACTCACAGGAATAAGCAACTGTGGTACTCATAGGGGATCATGATTGTGATACTCAGCATGCAGGCGTGATTGTGGTACTCACAACGAGTGACATGATTTTGGTATTCAAAGGGGATATGATTATGATACTCAATAGAGAAATATGATGCAATAACCATAAGGTCATGATTATGATGATTATGGGTGACATGATTGTGGTACTCACAGGGATATAGTGATCCAAGAAGATACCACAGAAATATTCTTTAGGAACACGAGAGAACTTGCATTCAGTTGTTCATACAGGGCAATAACAGCTGCCAAGCAAAGAGACTTTATCAGCTTCCAAACTTAGTCAAAATATCCCAGGCCCCAGAACTGTGAAAAACAGTTTCTGGTTTTCTCCAAAATTTTAAATGTATTTAAAATATAATTAAATAATTTCTTCTTTCCATTTCACTCCTTCGAATTCACCCATGCCCCTCCTTTCAACACCTTCCATTACCTTCCTTCATTCACTCTCAAATACATGATCTCTTTTTATTATTATTACTGTTACTCATATGTACATAAACACACAAATAGAACTTGCTTAGTCTATTTGCTGTGGTTGGTATGTATATAATTTGGGACTGACCTCATGCTATTGAATAAAAATTAGGGATCTCATTCCTGGGAAAGACTATTTCTCTCTCTTAGCAGTCTTTAGTTGTCTATATGATTAGGTGTGGGACACTGGGAGATCTCACACTTCCATAAATGCATGTCTATTGGTCTTCTCACTGTTTGTCTTATCAGGTAGCCATAATATTAAGACACCTTGGAAATACTTATTCTATAATTTAAGGAGACATGATCTCACAGTTGACTTCCTGGCCTGTCCTGTTCCTTTTCTCTCTATATTCCCTGACTTCAGAGAGGAGGCATCCAGGTCAAATACAGCTCAAACTGTTGGAGGTCTGGTGCCCTACGTGTGTGGCTGTCTTCTTCAGCAAAAGAGGGTTACTTTCAAGCTCTGAGAGGCTGCATTAGTTTTATGCATTCTGGAGTACATTGAACCTTATGACCAAGACCAGGAAAGGCGGTTTCTCATGCCATGTACTGGGTTTTGATAGATTGTTTCTTTTCATGGGAGCATTGTCAGCCCAATTAGAATTACCTCATTCATCATATATTTGTGTGTGTGTGTGTGTGTGTGTGTGTGTGTGTTTAGATATGCTACTATGAATTAAAAGTAATTTTAGATAAATATATAGCAATTTGATTCTCCAAGTCCTTTTCAAATAATTCTAGTGTTATTTGTTGCTCCTCCCTCTCCATTTATTTTCCTCCCTGTTTATTTTTTTCTATTTATCTTCCTATTACCTATAACCCTCTACTGTTTCTAAGCTACCCAGTGCTTAATGTTTTCCTACTTGGACAGCTTGAGCTAAGACCGCAGTTAGTAGAAATTGCAGGTCAGACGGATATCCAGGGAGATGTTTGCTTTTTGCTCCTAAGAATCCCATCTTTGTATTTCAGAATGACATACACGCAAAGAGAGATGCACAGGCAGGTGCCTGCTGCTTACAGACCTAGAATTATTTTCTTATGAATGTTCTTTGCTGCAGCTTTAAAATTCTCCAGAGAACTTTGAGCTGCTGAGCTGCAGCCCAGTGACTTGTAAGGTCCTATAATCTTTATGATTTAAACAACAGGGAAGCACAATCATTTTAAATTGAAATGTTTGAACATATATTTCCTTTAAGCTAAATAAAATTACCACTCACCAGGAATTGAATTAGCTAAAGATGCATACACTCTTGGGGATAATTGTTACTCAGTAATATTTTAAACAGTACTTAAAATGTCCTTATATTACTAATAAAAGTCAGTCAGCCTGAATTAAAAGCCTGCATAAGCCACTAACTACATATGACTAACTTGCTTTTAGTAAATATTTTACTATTTTTTTTTAAGGTTTTACTGCCATCATTTCTTCATCTATAAATGTAGATTACGATTGTACCTAGGTCGTAAGACTGGAGTGAGAATCAAATGGATGGTCATATAAATACCATTATGAAAAGAGTGTCAATTAATCTATAAAAATTATGAGTTTGCCTTCTACATATCAGCCAGATGCTTTAACACTCAATGTGAACACTGCAAACTGCCAACTCTTCCTATTACTTTTATTTTAATTTTATTTAGTACATCTTCTCATCCCTTATGCTGGAACTACTATCAGAGGATGTTTTCTTCTTTTCAGATTCAACAATATACCAAAAATACTTATGCTCCTAAAAGTTGAGAATAAGAGATGCTTAACTTAATGTCATCATCTCCTCCTAGTTTCCAACATAATAGGTACATTTTACGAAAGAGAGAACAGAAGCTAGTTCTTCAAGAAAGGCTATCATTTGCCGGCCATAATCCTGATAAGTAAGAGATCATTTTCAACTTCTGGGTAAGTATTTCCTCTCAAAGAAAATGTTGTAATGTGCTTCCTATGGAGCCTAATATATCTATATACCTCAATAAATTACTTAATATCCTTTCATATGGTATTGAGAGGTCATATATGGGAAGTGTCCATGTCCTGCTAGAGTCCTTATGGGTAATATTAGAGACAATACAAAAGAGATTATTTCTTTCTATGTGATTCAGCATTGGCAGTCTGGAAATGTGTCATGCTGAGATCTTGCCCATGCTGAGAAATACATTATTATTGCTTGATACAACCAAAGTATTCTGTTACAAACTCAATGATCAAAGATAGAACGCTTTCTGTTTTCACATAAATAGTAATGCTTACTTCAATTTCAGTACTTTCCCTCACCATTACTGATAAAGTCTCTTATTTAAGCCAGGCACCATAGTACAAGCCTTCAGTGCTAATTCAGAAGGTAGACACAGGTGGATCTCTCTGAGTGTGAGACTAGCCTGTTCTACATAGTGAGTTCCAAGCTTACTAGGACTAGATAGTCCCAAACAAAGCATAACAAAGCAAACCAGTTCAAAAATAAAAACAAAGAACATTATATAGAAAAATTCAAACAATATCAGTAGCTCTCAATATACATCTGCAGGTGTATGATTGTATTGTAGTTTAGTCCATGCTAATATATGAATCTTAAATGTGTTAAAGACATGGATGGCAAGCCTTGTGACCTGTGCTACTGAGACCAGTAAAGTCCAAAGTCACTTGGTGGAAAGAACTTCGGTCAGGCTATGGATAGCAGACCTTGAAAAGGATATTGGGACATTGCTCTTTTTAATCCTTACTTCCAGGTCACTAAGAGTTACATAGCACTGCTCTGAAGTCATGGCCATGATGTTCTGTCTCATGACAGGCCTGAACAGCCATGGAACAAAGCAGCCATAGACAGAAAGCTTGAGCAAAATAAATATTTACCTATTTGCAATAGCGAAAGGAAGTTTAGGAGCCTGAAAAGAGAGAAAAGTACACTACTAGTGCAGGGAAGCAGGTAGGCAGCCTGCAGAGCTTCATCTCTCCCTCCAACCCTCCAAATCCAATACAGCAGTCTCATCCTCAGCTCTGCAGCAGGGCATGCCTCTTCCTCACCCTCCCACAGATGTTCCCTTCCTATTCTCTCTTCCCACGCAATTACAGCAATCACTTTCTGGGAAACCTCAGCATACTCCAGAGAAGGAACTAGGTAGGCTAATTATAGATCCCCCTCCCCTGCTCCTCTGAATAATTCCCCACTCATCCCAAGGTCTGTGGGAAAACACCTGCTCCAGCCTCCCTCCCTGCCCTGCACCCACTAACAGTAGATTACATGCGTCTGCCCTTCCCTCCAAATTTCTCCCAACTCTTTGCCTTTTCCGAGACTAAAATTCATAGGCCACTTTGACCAGGGAAGTAAGTAGGCTAATTGCAAATCTTCACCTGTCCCTCCATTCCTCTATATGTCTCAAGTCTCCTCTCCACCTCTGCAGCAGAACTTCAGCTATAACCTCTTCTATTCACTATCTCCATTCCTAGTGGGACTCTCTAAGCAGATGCTGGTGAAATACTCTGCTCTCTTCCATCTTGTGAGGATCCTCCACTGCTCTAAGCCTGCCCCATTCCTGAGTCTCAGATCCCAAAACTCATAAACAAATTATACTTGGAACCTTGAGTGCCCACAACTCTCAGAAGCACAGCTTTTCATACAGGTAACACACAGCCACTACACCCTCTTAAGAACAATAGAGGAAACAGAAACTAAGAATAAAACAGCCACTCAACAAAGACAAGCACAGATATCGGCACCTAGAATTACAGACTTTAAATCCCTGATGCATACGCCCCAACTTAAACATGATCAATAAAGGCTAGGGCAATATGTCTCTGAGGCCAGAGTTGTTTCTACATCTGAGGCAGAACTTGTAGGGAGGAAAGAAATCTTTGGTCATCAAATTCAGCCAGCAGTTCTGCTCTAAGATTAGGCAGAATAGGTAGTAGCATACATCTCAAATGGGATCAGTCCTAGGGTATAAGGAGAATTGCAAAACCCTGTAGAGAGCAAAGGGGAGGAGAGTCACTGTCAGTTTCAATGGGTTAATTTGGTTAAAGTCTCCTTTATAGTTTAATTTATCTTTTTTTTTTTACCTGATGTGACCTTTCTTGATGTAAGTGCGATGAAGTTTCCAATTGGTCCTCATAGCCTTAACTAGTTTTTGTGTTGCCTGAGAGATGAATGCAGGTCTGTGATCTAAGTCCAAGAGCACAGGGAGACCATTCCACAGGATAATTTCTTCCAGTAGCTTCTTGACCACCATGCCAGCGATCATGTGCTTAGTTGGGAAAGCCTCAGTCTATCCTAGAATACCTATAAAAACTAACAAATACTTATAGTCATATAGACCTGACTTTACCACTGTAAAGTCAATTTTCCAACTGACTCTGGGCCACGTTACTCTCTCCTGCTTTCCAGTTCTCATGACTCCACTTACTGCATTGATGAGATGGCATGTGGACACATTGGCCTATAGCTTCTGCTGTTATGGGCTTACAGTGCAAGACTTCTCAAGAGGTCCTGTATTTTCCTTTCTCCCAAGTGAGTACTTCTGGTGTGTTTTTTGGACTGAGTGACAAAGTCTGATGAGAGGGTGATCCATTCATCGGGGGTCATGAACCCTCCTTCTTTCTTGTAAGTGTTTGTGTACTAGTGGATTCTTTGACGCTCTTGGTCATTGTAAGTTGGAAATTCTGTCAACGTGGTTGCTTCCATCTTTGGTGGTGTGGCCAGCAGGATGGCTGCTGTCAGGAGGGCAAACTCCTTTGCTGCCTTGTCTGTCCAGTTGTTTTTCCTTGAGATTCGGTCCTCTCCTTTCTTATTCCCAGGACAGTATATGACAGCTACCTACTGGTACAGCATATGGCCTTGTAAATGGTCTAAAATCTCTTGTTGTTTTTAATAGTCTTTCCTTCTGCAGTCAACAATTCCCTCTCCCTGTAGAAGCCACCATGGATATGTATCGTGGCAAACGCATACTTGTTATTGGTTTTGTCATTAAGTCTTTTTACCTTTCCAAACTGCAGTGCCTTTGTTAGAGCTATCAGTTTGTCCCTCTGCGCTGATGTCACAGGAGGTAGGGCCTCTGTCCATATGACTTCTTTTTCAGTTGTAACTTCTGCCCCTGCGTACCTAATACCATCATTGATGAAGCAACTGCCATCTGTATACCATGTTAGCTCAGCCCTTGACAAAGGGGCATCCTTGAGGTCTGATCTGATCCCATGGAGATGGCTGAGAATGTCCAGACAATCCTGGAGAGCCTGATCCAAGTCTGGGTCTGGGCACAGGGCAGCAGGGTTCAAAGGCACTGCTGTGAGTGTGCTGTCTCTTAGGTAGGATTAATAGCAGAGCCTGGTAAGTAAGGTAAGCATAGTGAGACATCTATCAGGAGGATGTTTATGGACCCCCTTGATATCTTGTAGGGGGGGTCACTCTAAGAGTTTCCCCGAAAGTTAGTCTGTCTGAGCCTTTAACTAAGAAAGCTATTGATGCAATTATGTGAAGGCAAGGAGGCCAACTGGATCCAGCTTTTTGGACATGTAGGTTACCAACCTCCCTTTTCCATGGACCCAGGGTTTTCTCAGTACCACTTTGGCCATTCCCTTCTTTTCATCCTCTTACATGTGGAAGGGTTTGGTGATATTTGGTAGTGCAAAGGAGGGTGGTGCCTGCTGAGCTAACAGAAGGCTATGGTTTTTTTTTGAGGATGGTCTGTTTAGCTCTGTCCTATTTTCGTGAACAGAAATCAAGGCTTAGATTTCTGTCAGCCTACTAGGAGAGCCTGATCTGTCCACCCCACCTCCAGCTCTCTCAAGAATGCCATGTTTGGTTGATATACCCAGAGACCTGATCTATTCTGAAGGAAAATGGAGAAAAAGTTTATCTGGGGCAGAAGGAAGGTGGGAGTAAGGAATGGGAGGAGTTGAAAGAGGGGAAACTGAGGTCTCTATATAATATATGAGAGAACAATAAATAAAAAATGGGTTAAGATCTAAACAGTTTCCTCACAATAGAGGAAATCCAAATTGCTGAGAAACACAGAAATGTTCAACATTGTTAATCATCAGGTTCATGCAAATCAAAACTACTTCATGGTTTCATCTTTTTCTGTCAGAATGCTAAGAACAAGAACATAATTAAGAGCTCATGCTGATGAAGTTGTGGACGAAGAGGAATACACATCCATTCATTGCCGGTAGCAGTAAAAATTGATATAGTCACTATGGAAATTAGTGTTAATGTTCTTCAGGAAGTTGAGAATCTACCTATCTCAAGGTCCAGCCATATCATGCTTGGGCATAGGCCCAATAAGTCCTTCATTTTATCACAGAGACACTTGTTCAACCATGTTCATTTTTGCTCTATTCATAATAACAAGATATTGGAAACAACCTGAATATCCCTCAGCAGAATAGATAAAGAATATGTAGGCTTTTACACAGTAGAGTATTAACTGAACTGGAAGGAAGGGAAGGAAGAAAGGGAAGAAGGAAGAAAGGAAGGAAGGAAGGAAGGAAGGAAGGAAGGAAGGAAGGAAGGAAGGAAGGAAGGAAGGAAGGAAGGCCTAGAAATTAGGTTAAAAACGAATGACTGAATTGCAGACCTGCTGGGAGAGGGAGAATCATTTTTTGTTTGCTTGCTTCCCAATAGAGTGGCAACAGGTATTTCAATCACCCAGTCCTTATGTTCAGAGGTAATTGACCATATAATTGGACACCATATTTTTCTCTGTGTGTGCTTTTATTTTGCTAATTTTGATGGTGGTTTTATTTGTTTATTTTTTTAGATAATGTGCTTTTTTTGGGGTCTTTTGGGGGTTGTGTTGTATCTTTCTTTAAAAGAACTTAAATTTGGTGGGTAGGGAGGGAGATAGGATCCACAGTATCTAGAGGGACTTGGGTAAGGGGATAATATGAACAAAATGTATTTGAATTTAAAAATTGTTTTCATTAATGAAAATATACTCTTACTAAAGAAGAAAATATAGAAATAAAGAGGAAAATATAGAAAAAAGAAAAAACACATTCTAACAAATAAGCTTTAAATAACTAACACTGTCATAGATTTTTTTGTGAGATCAGGTCCCAAGAAATGTATTATAAAGGTTATTTTCAAGAATCACTTTAATTGTATTATGTCAGAAGAAAATTGTTTACTAACTAGGAGAATTGAAAACTTAGTTTATCAGCTTCTTTTCCAACATCTCTTATGTGATTCATATAAACAGAAGGTTAATATTAATACATTTCATACTGAGCAATTTGTTTTTCAAAATTAACCCCATCTCACCCATAATTGCTGTTTGTATTGCTGTATATAATCATTTGATTTTATATTGCATCCAAGGATCTTGGCAGCTATATAGAATGCACATGTTAATAAAACAATGGCTTAGAAAAATAGACCCTTCACAGGAAAGGTTTGAAGACATGTATGAAGCCTGTAAGTTACCTTTAATGTATGAAAAGCAAAGCCTAGAAATCCTTTGAGGTGTATCCTGTAGATATTAGGCAATAGAAGCTGATCAACAGATTGTCTTCCCCATAGATAAAGTTATGGCTGGAAAGAAGATAAGACTTTAGTCTTTGTCTCAAACTTTTCCTGCGCTTTTTGCTCCCCTTAGCTGGTGCTGCTGGGGATAATAGTGTTATTTTCTAAGAGGATGTGTGTATCTGGAAGTGCTATTACAAGAAGCTGTGCTGCTTTGTCTCAGCCGTTCCTGGGGTGGATTCCATTATCTGCAGTTCTATTGCCTTTTGGATAACACCTTGCTTCTCTTTGGACAGAATCTGTATCTAATTGTTTGCACACTGTTTTGCTTAGTGGGTTACTCTGCCTGCGACTATACATCTTTGAATCCAGATGGGGTTTACAGAGCTCTTGAAAGACTTCTTAAACCCACCTTCTGTTCTATCCCCTGTCACTCCTCTTTTGAGAAGCATTTATTTCGTATCCTGGTGTTATTTTCTGTTGGCTCTCTTCATGAGGCTTTTACAACAGTTAATGCGCAGTGATGGACCTTGAAGCCTTGGGTTTCAACACATTGCTTTAAACTTAGACATGTCTCAGACAAAAGTTATTTTCTTATGAATGATTTCAAAGTAAGTTGTTCCAGTTATGAGTTTTATGTAATGTGAAAATAAATATAAATGACAGTGTTTACAGTCTTTCAGCATCTCTTGAAAGCCAAAAAGAAGTGTGAAAGAGTTTTTGTAATATAAATTTTTCCTGAGATAATTGATTCATTAAATGAAAAAGTAGACTTGCATTGTATATATATTTATAAGCACATATTTATGAATATATATACATATATATATAATTATGGACAAATCAATGTGATTTTTATCTTTATTGACCATCAGGTGGTTAGTATAGTCAAAGCAGGCAGAAAAGACATCTTGGTTTGGATGCTCACCTTACTAGACCTGGATGAAGGTGGGTGGTCCTTGGACTTCCCACAGGTTGGGGAACCCTGATTGCTCTTCGGGGTGATGAGGGAGGGGGACTTGATCGTGGGAGGGGGAGGGAAATGGGAGGCAGGGGCGGGGAGGAGGCAGAAATCTTTAATAAATAAATAAATATAAAAAAGAATTACAGCTGCTAAAAGGAGAGATAAGCATGTTTCAATTCTAGACTAGGGTTAAGGTATGGATGTTCATTTAAAAAGTGCTATAAATGGCCAGAAGAAAATGATAGGTATCACTTATTTTTTATTTATTTATTTATTTATTTTTCCATTAACAGCATTACTTGGGTGTGGGGCAATAGAACTATTCTTAGCACAATTATGGGTGTGGGGTTCCCTGCAGATTCCCCAGGGTGATGGTTCCTGTAATGATTTTTAGGGGGAAACGGCTCCCAACAGATCCCCCTTTCTCTTATATAAAGGCAGGTAGTTATTACGTGGAGAGCACAAGTCAGAGTCAACCATGGTGTCAGATCTAAAGGAGAAGGGACTGAGATAAGGAGAGACCTTCCTCTTGAGTGGTGAAGCAATTTACCTCTCCTGGGAACAGAGGGGTGCCTGATGATTCTTAGGTCAAGTGGGGACCAGGCCTTTTTCTTTCCCCCTTACCCATCCTAGGGTTCCCAGGGCCCTGTCTTAGGTTGGGGGATTATCCTGCCATAAGTCGCCCATCCTTGGAGCTCCTCAAATAAAAGGCATCTAGCAGGATTAAAGTAAACAGATCACAGGGCACCCTGTCTTAGGCCATGTGGAGAGCGCCCTCATACCTGTACCATGCCATGTTGAGCTAGTTTCTACAACCTCTGTATGGTGTGCTATTCAGGCGAGGATCCACACTAACTCCCGCCATTGGGCCCCTGCGTCTATCATTAATGAAAAGACTGTGAGGAGCTCCTCAAACAAAAGATATAATGATATAATTTTGGCACCAATAACTCCATCTCCAGACAAGAAGAAAGGGCTTTTTCCCAACCCAGTATTCACCTTTTAGTCTGGCCTATGGTATGTCCTCCTTCCTAAGTGCCTACTCCACATAAAGTTACGTGTGCTGCCTGCCAAAAATTAGGGCAGTGTAAAAGGGATCAAAATCTAAAATTTTTAACATATGCATTAAACCCAAACACTTTACAGCATGTGTCAAACTTTTCCCAACATCTATAAGCAGTTACAGATATCATTAGATCAATTTCAGTAGGAGTACAATGACATACATTGTTGTTATCAAATACCACCAGTTCCAGTCTCTGAGCAACAGTGACAGGAACAGGTACCACTTATTTATACTTATTTATACTAACAGAAGACTAACATTTTCTAATCCACAATATTTTCAAATAGAGTTTATAAGGTTTCACACAGTAACAGAACATAAAACTCATTAAGATAAAAGGATTAAAACAAAAGACAACAGCAATGTAAACACACATTATTACCCAGAAAGGAGCTGTGGTAATCACTGTCCTACTTAATTAATGCTTCCCTTGCAGGAAGAGAAACTTATCACAAGGGATGGATGTCACAGTCACCTCAATGAATGCTTGGTAGCCCTTGGGAAAAGAAGTAAATCATAATGGACTCCAACAATGAACAATTCAGTGTTAATAATTCTCAGAACTCTGTGTCCTTGCTGTTTCTTATTCTTAGATCTTTCCAACAGCTCTCTCCCATTTTAATCTATAAATAGTCTATAGTTTAATAATTATCATAAAGATCTTATATTTTCTATGCAATTAAAACCACATTTAAAATTTTTCTTCTTTTTAACCTGTGTATGTTGAAAGATTAGCTAATTAGCATTGTCTTTAAAATACATCACCTTCTATGCATTTATCTCATCATCATAAGTATAGTTTATGATAATAAATTTGTGTTTCAAATAGTTTGAGAATGTTTCTATTATTCAAACAGAGCTGATAAGTTGGTATAGGCTAAGTAATTAGAGTATGGCAGACATACCTAGTTAACTTATAGCAATTTACATTTTTCTACTTGTTTCTAAAGTAAATATTCCAAACTGCATATTAATTATAATGCAATAATTAATTGTCTGTACCTCAAAAATAATCATTGTTTTCCTGCCATGTGCTAATTTCTCCTCAGTTATGCTGCTGTATTATTTTTAAATAATACATTTTTATTAATCATGGAAAACTGACAAATGTAAGAGTAAATTTTAATTATATTTATTTAATAGGTGTTTTTATTTGTAGATATATAAGCCTCACAGGTAATTCCAACTTGTCCAAAATGTGTTTTTTTTCTTCACTTTTTATTGTTATTCCTATTTGAATGTTTCTGATTAGAGGTCAAGTAACTGGTTTGAAAATTGTGTATTCCCCCCCTTGGAAAAAATGTAATTAGCTGTGTTTGAGTATTCTAATACCCTATAATCCACTTTCTCTTGTTAATTATAAAGAATTCTTTGAAATTTAAAGATCTTCTTAACTTTAAAGCTAAATTACTGTCCAAATATATAACATAATGTTTATATTTCTTAATATAGACCACAAGAGTAACCTATACACAAATACAGTTTAACTAACAGAGATTCATGTCAGGTTTTATCTTATTAATTTGTAATCTTTTTATTTTGGTCATATACTTCATGCTTTATATTTTATAAAGTAAAAACTCAAAAAATCTGTTATAACTGGACTATCCATGCTATCCATATATTAAGACTAAATAAATAATATGCTATTATTAAATTTTATTGTTATTCAACTACATATAATTTATTTTGAGCTATTAGAATAAAAATCATAATACTTGTTCATACAGTGTTTGGCATTAGATAATCTTATTTCTAAATCTTTGTGTGATCATACTGTGATCTGTATTACGTTAAAGAAAATCATTCACTTCTGATTCTCCAACTTATCTCTACATGTTAACATACAAGTCAAGACTAACTTAGAAACTGAAGGATTTACCAATGTACTAACATTCATATTACTCAGCTTGATAGTTCTTCCTGAAGATGCCTGGGTTCTTCGGTACTGATTTCAATCTGTCTCTGGCCCCTGTATCCTTTTTGTCTACTTGGAAGAGGGAATAAGAAGCCTATTGCTGAACTTTATCTCTACTATGCAAGGAAAGCCAGCAAACAATGTAAAACGTCTTTTTGTTTTCAAGGCCTATCTTCTCATTACTACTTTTATACTTATGCTTCTCAAGCAAGTGTTTGCATGCTCTGCTGTAATATTTTGGGTCAAACCTATCCTGGAATATTTACATTGTAGATTTCTCTTTATTTCCGGCTCGTCAAGTTCTCCCTCTATCATTCACAATGCAAACTGTGCCACCAGCAACAAATTTTACTTTCACTTTAAGTCCTGTGATGCTACATTCTCATGTAGTCTTGTTATATATATATATATATATATATATATATATATATATATATATATTAATTTCCATTCTCATGTTTTTTTGTCACCATTTTCTTTGTTCACCTGGGTCTGACTTTAAGATCATCTCAAAGGTCTGCATGTCTTTTCACTGCTCACTCAAACGAACCTGTAGAGGGTCTTCATGCTTTTTAAAGGATACCAAATGTTATGACCACATTTCCTAACTTTCCTTTGACTAGTACCTTTCTTATGAATGTCGTGCTTTGATGTTCACTACATATCTAAGAAGTTTAGCATAATTGAAAGAGAGCTCATAAAGCACGTCTCTAGCGCCTAGTTTGTTACAACAGGCTTTGTTTCCATTTCATTTCCACACCATATACCTCTGTGTTTGAACTCCTATGTTTTCATCTTCAAGTATTTCTGGAAGTCTCTTCCTCGGGTAAAACACTAAGATAGGCAAACTCACAATCAAATTCGAAAATGTCTTCTCTTTTTATATTAGGTAAAGTCAAAAATCAATTAATGTATTAATAAAATTTAAACTATTTGATTATCATCAAATATATTTTTTTCTCCCTCATTCACAACACTGTAGGTCTTTTAGCCCTCACATAAACAATTTCTTTTAAAAATTTTGCCGTTTGTTAGTTTTTATTCATCTTTCAGACATCAACAAGAACATTTGACTAGAGAAATTATTCGTAAAATTTGACAACAAATCTCACAAAGCCACAACCCAAGATGCAGACCTAAAATAAATCAGTGACTGCTGAGAGGAGAATCACTCTTTCCTTGGGATGCACTACTGATAGGTTGTCAATCCTATACAGCCGGGTCTAACGCACACACACACACACACACACACACACACACACACACACAGCATTAAATCGACTCAGAGGTTGCATTTCTTTCTCTATCCCTCTCTCCCTCCCTTCCTTCCTCTTTCTCTGTATGTCTGTATATATAATTAAAGAGGAAAATATTATGAATTACACATGAACTGGTAGGGATGACCTGAGATGTTTTTGAAGGAGAAACAAGGAGGATGGAAAAGAGGAAGATAATAGTAATCCTGTATGGAACACTCAAAAAGTAAAACTACAAACAAAAGCAAACCAAGCAACAACAAAGAAGCTAAGTCAGGGGATAGGCTTTTTGTTTCCGCAAACCTAGTAAATGAAGAAACTTGTGCCCCTGACTTTAGAAACACAGGTTCTAAAAATAATGCTTGAATGATCAAGTAGTTCCAAGATTAAATGATTATATGTTTAAATTGTTCATAAGGATAACCCATTGTAAAACTTCATGAAGTTGTAGTGACTAAAGAGAAATAGTTCTTTTCTGGGACATCCATTATGTTAAGCATAATGGTCTGTAAATTCATAATAGTGAAAACACAGGTTCAGTTCTGATTGCCAATGATCAGATATCAGTTTTGTTAATTTTTGTTTAATGTTTTCTTCCTCATTTCCTTCCCTTTTCAAATGAGATTGCAGTGTCTGATAAGCTACAGCCATGACAGATTAGGTAGGATACTTGGGGCATGTTTGTGATACATACTCAATGTACATTAATATAAATTGTAATAAATGCTTACTTTGACTATTTTAACAACTATTTAGATTTTATTTAACTTTATATGTCCTAAACAGTCTTTTGAAATTTTTCTCTCTACTGTTTACATTGTCATGTTTGGTCTTTTGGTTGTTATTTTAATTCTATGCTAAAAAATCATTTCCAGTCATTATAGTTTTGTTTTCTTTCCTGCTACACTGGCTTCTCATTTTTTGTCTTGCTTACACTACTGCAGTGAAGTTTCAAAGATGAATTAATATTTCACATTGGCCTAAGCAAAATGTATCTGGACATTTCTTCCATATTTAGAAATTTATACTACTTAATATTTTTTCCTGTAATAAGACCTTAATCAGGTCAAGTGATATTCAAAACTGTCTTTCTAGTCTGCAAATATCTCTCAAATTTACAACCCAACTTTCTAAACTTGAATTAAAATGCAAGCGTGGAAATGTCTGTATTCTTATCCAAGTACATCCCACACACAGTCTTCAATGCCAGAAATTGTTCATCCTTACAAGTATCTTTGTTTTATATTTCCAAACTTCACCGTATGCTGAAAATGGCACATTAATTAGCATATGCTAAGTATACTCTTTCAAATCATTTTTGCTCTTATCTTCTACAGGAAAAACACTATAATTAGCATCATCTCAGAATTATCATCCCTCCTGAAAATCTTGTCACTGACCAGATTCTACAACAATAATTAACATCAAATCCGTGTAAAAAACAGTGTTCTCAGGTAGAAATGTGATTTTAAGCTGGGCAGTAGTGGCGCAAGCCTTTAATCCTAGTACTTGGGAGGGAGAGGCAGGTGGATTTCTGTGAGTTCGAGGCCAGCCTGGTCTATAAGAGTTAGTTCCAGGACAGGCTCCTAAAGCTACAGAGAAACCCTATCTCGAAAAACTAAAAGAAAACAAACAAAAAAAGAAATGTGATTTTAATTGATATAAACAACCTTAATATATACCTCTAACCCAAATTTGAGAATGTACAGAACTTTTGAAAGAAAAACATTAGGTAAAATGTATGCTGTTAGTATAGGGAATTAGGTTTGAAGATTGTATTATCAAGCTTTTTATATAAAGCTTTTTATATCTGTTTTAAGAGTACCCAGGGCAAAATATTATTTTATTTTTATATTTCAAGATCTGATAGCATCTATTTGTTGTGCTTTGAAGACAAGAACCACTGAATAATTGTTCAAGTAAATACGGATTGCTAGCAACAACTTTGAATATTTATTGAAGTGTAAATAAATAGTGACTGATAATGTATATCTATATGTATATCCTTATTTGTTTTTAATTATATTAAAGTTATCACAAAGCAGTTATTCAAAATATATTACCATATAATAGAGTTATATAATTGGAAATTGAACTAAGAAAAGGGCTTACTCTTAAGCTAGTGGAAACTCGCGAATTCTAGACCAACAGCTGTGGAGCCTCGAATGGACTGAACTCAATATGTGGGAGAGACAGTTGTGAATCTTGACTCTCTGTGAGGCACCTGGCAATAGGACGAGGATCTATCTCTGGTGCATAGCACTGGAGCCCATACACTAGAGTGGGGTGCATGCTCAGGGTTAATACAGGGGAAGGAGGCTTGGCCCTGTCCCAATGTAATATGGCAGGCTTTATTTACATCCTATGAGAGCCCTTACCTGTTCGGAGAAGAGAATGAAGTTTGGAAGGGGGGTAAAGTGGAGTTGGGAGGAGAAGAGTGGATGGAATGTAAAATGAAACTAACAGTTAAATTAGAATTTAAAAATACTTGGGAGGCAGAGGCAGGCGGATCTCTGAGTTCAAGACCAGCCTGGTCTACAAGACCTAGTTCCAGGACAGGCTCCAAAACCACAGAGAAACCCTGTCTCGAAAAACAAAACAACAACAAAAAAATTCTGTCCTTTCCATTTCGTATCCATTTCTCCATTTTCCCCCTGCGGTGGAGTTTTGAAAACCGATGAATTCCTACCCAAGAAGCAAGATTCAAAACCTAAAGATATTACATATTGCAACCAAAAATACTATCAAACAATGGAATTAAAATTAATAGCTATAATGTGTTATTAGTTCCCACATATTTCCAGAAGAGCTCATGAATCTCTCTCTGATTGACCCTTTGTTGCTCAAAAATACCCAGTCCTAGACCTTCTTCTCATAAAACAACCCAAAGCATGAAATTCACATGATCTGGTCTGCACCAACAATCCCTACTCTCTGGTACCAAACTCTGTCTCTATTTGTTTTGCTCCTGCTGTGATAAATACCAAGGCCAATAGCAATTCCAGGAGGAGAGGGTTTGTTAACTTCTTTACTGGCTGACTTCCCTAACTTACTTAATTACTTTCCATATTTAGTCCATGCCCACCCGCTCTGGGGTTGCACACCCACAGTCGCCCAGGCTCTCCTGCATTAGCTACTATATAAAAGATTCTCCAAAGAAATAACCACAGGATAACCTGATTCAGGTAAGAACTAAATTGAGCTTCTTTCTTCCAAAGACTGTCAAGTTGATTACGGAAGCTAGCTGTGACAGTAAGAAAAAGTGAACAAAAGATTAAAATAACAGACCATGCAAGTGAAAGGAACAATTCTGAAAATAATAACATTGTAAAATCCATGGGAAAGAATCAAAACGTACAAGTAACTTAAATTTGTGTTTCTAACATCAAAGGACAATGATCTCAAAGAAAATATAATGAGGATGTTTATTAGATTTGTATTTCTAGAAAATACAAAGAATAGTGGCACTTCAATTATTTAACTCCGTGAAAATTGTAAATATGTTGCCTTCATTTACAAAGGTATAATAGACTGCAGAGTCAAATTTTTAAGGATCAGTAAATAGAGACATTATTCTGACTCATACAGATATACTACAGTGACAATCTTTATTGGAGGAACAAAAACACAATGTATAAACAGAGATATAGTTACAAAAAAGACTAGGAGCTAGAGACAGAGGGAGAAAAGATAAGAGAGGATGCTACTGACTTTGAAGACAGAGAATAAACAAGAAGTCAAAGCATATGGACAGCCTTTAGAAGCTCAGTATGATAAAAAAAAAAAAAACCTTTCAGTACTCCAGAATGAACCAACTCAGTTGATTCTTTAACTTTAAGAACAATAAGGCTGCTTTCAAAAAGATTTTCAAAATGGTATGAGAAGAAAACATCAGAATAAACAGCCAGTGGAGAGAGCGATGGGTACTAGGTAGTAGGGAGATAGGTAGATGAGATAGGTAGACAGAATTAGGTAACAACCAGTCTTGTTTCTAAAACAACAACATTCAAATTTCACAAACTGAAATATTAATACAGTCTTTAATTAATACAGAAAGGAGTTAGAGTGCTTACTTAAAAATCAAGCTTCTATTATCTAATGGTGAAATATAATGTGTTTTACATATACTTTGTACAATTTAAAGTGATTATAAAGTAATAAATCTAAGCTGAGTGGCAAATAACTAATAAAATTGGAAAAATGAATAAAGGATGTATCACTTACCTGAAAAAATTTATTAAAGGCAAATATACAGAAAAAAATAAAATCAAACACTGTAAGTCAAAATAAAGTTTGCAAAATAAACACATATAGAGTTTCATACAGCTTTCTAAATAATACCCAGGTTGAAAACAAAAATTATATGTGCTTTAGAAATAAGAAATATAAAAACTTCAAATATTAATCTGAGATGTAGCCAGAATATATATAATTAAAGTTTAATATATTTGTAAGAACCTAAATACATATACACTAATCCTGAAATAAAATATATATTAATACGAAATCATATAAATAGATTTTTATCAGAATCAAAGACATTGCTGATAATCTGAATTTGTTAATAAATTAATTTTTTTCAGGTCAGATAGGATATGGTTTGCATTTGAACATTATTTTGATGTCTCTGATTTTCATGTTATACTTTTTGCTTTTGAACAGGGTTTCATGTAGGGCATGTTAGCCTCAATTTGCCACACAGTCAAGGATGCAAGTAAAAGTAGATCTTTCTGCATTCACCAACAGAGTGTAGGGATTACAAGTATAGGCCACCAACTTCAGTTAATATGGTATTGGGCCTCAAAGCCAAGGCACTCCTGATGCTATGTTAATTTTCTACCAACTGAGCTACATGGAAAGTCATGTTTGCAATGTCTCTGTTTGATGAGTACTGCAGAATAATTAAAACAAATAAAAACAGTAATGGCTAGAGTGAAAAAGCACCCATGATACTCTAGTTCTGCATCTCATGAACTATTGCCCATGAATTAAAAGAGGTCACTGGACTAAGTCCAATGTTAAAGTATGGATTCCGTAACTTTGGTAGAGTACAACAGAGCTATAATGCAGGTGACTTGAGTAAAAGAAAGATGATAATTTTGAGATCATACTCTGTTTAATTATATCATCCATAATTACAAACATTTTTATTCGATATGTAATTTTATTAGCACAGTAGCAAAATGATAAGCATATATATGTATGTACATGTAAATCAAACAAAAACAGCATGAAAACACATATTTACATGTAAAACAAGCAAAACAGCATAAAAATATTATTTGCTGACAGTTAGTAATAATCATATGACATAATCAGTATCAAATACAAAACCTACCTTATAAAGAAAAGCAGTAGTTTATTCCAAAATTAAATATGAGTTACAATGTCCCAGAAACACGGATTTTAGTTGTCTAAAATAGTTTATTTTTACATGTGCATGACTTCATAAATTTTTATTAAAACCATATAAAACAATAAGCACATGTTTTATGTAGTAGGAAATGGCGGGCTGCATCCCGCCACCCGGTTCCTGCACCGGCTAGTTTTAGCCAAAGTAATTACATGGAAACTGTATTCTTTTAAACACTGCCTGGCCCATTAGTTCCAGCCTCTTATTGGCTAACTCTCACATCTCAATTAACCCATTTCTAATAATCTGTGTAGCACCACAAGGTGGCTTACCAGGAAAGAGCTTAACCTGTGTCTGTGTTGGGTGGGAGAATCATGGCGACTGTTCTGCATACTCTGCCTACCTAATTTTCTGTCCTATTAAAGGGCCAAGGCAGTCTCTTTATTTAACCAAAGAAATTAACACAAAACAGAAGACTCTCCCCCATCAGTTTTATTAAATATATTGATAGAAACCCCTCCTAGAAGGATTACTGGAAAATTTTTGGTATAGTCTGTAGGAGAAGGTCCTGCTTGTTCATCACTGCCACCCAGAACCAAAATAACCACAGAGAAACTATATTAATTAAATCACTGCTTGACCCATTAGCTCTAACTTTTTATTGTCTAACTCTTGCACCTTAATTTAAGCCATTTCTATTAATCTGTATATTGCCGCGTGGCAATGGCTTATGGACAAAGATTTGGCATGTCTGACTCTGGCAACTCCATGGTGTCTCTCTGACTCTACCCTTCTTTCTCCAAGCATTCAACTCTGTCTTCCCTGCCTTCCCAAGTTTTGCCCTATCGACAAGCCAAGGCTGTTTCTTTATTCATTAATAGTAATGACAACACAAAAGCGGAATCCACATCAATAATCTCACATGTTATCTGAGAAAATTTTCCAAGTGGGCCTTTGTAGAAACAAGTGATCTGTTAAGATAATTCATTTTATAAGGTTCTAACGATAGTCACAAATATGAAGGTCAGACAGAGAAATTGAATATGGAGGGTGTTAAGAGACTAAAGTCAGCCCACCATGATTTGGATCTATTAGCAAAATTCCAACCCTAAAATTTTCAAGTTCAAATCATGGAATTGAACTTATAGAATATACTAAAATGTATTTTTTTGTGAAGAACCTAAGTTTATATAATTAACTTAAGCATCTTATTCATTCTGCATATTGCTTTAGACTGTCAAAGAATGAGATGTGAAAGCAAGAAAATAGACCTGGACAGATGAAATATTAATGAAGAAATAGAAGGCATAATAACCATGTGTTTGCTACTTAGAAACAGAAAATGAGTGCTGACATATTCAGTGAGTGGTTCTTAGAGACTTTGGGTCCCTCTACTTTTCTGTACTTAAATTTCACATTCATATGTCAAGTTTTCTTTCACCAGTCAGTGGAGAAAATCCAGGAGGATTTTTTATAGGTATTTGTTTAAACTGCAACTGTCAACCCTGCCTTTATTACTTCTGTTAATATATTGAGTAGAACACAAATATGGCTGCAAAAATACTCCCCTCCTCTCTTCTCTCTCTCTCTCTCTCTCTCTCTCTCTCTCTCTCTCTCTCTCTCTCTCACACACACACACACACACACACACACACACACACACACACACACACACACACACACACAAACCGAGTAAATAACCAGGAAACAAAGTTTAGTTTCCAGAAAGCATGTGTCAAATGTTATGTCTTAACAGACTTTTAGCAATACTTTTGAATTATTAAATCCTAAACTCTATGTCTCGGTATTTTTCTTCATATTCTGAAAATGGAAATAGTTCTGTTAAGAACAATATATCCATCAAAACAGCTTCTATGAAATTCATTTTTATATGCATATTGTTAAATCATTATCCTTTTAGAATTATTTATGTATAAATACATATTTATCAAAATCCAAGTTATAATGAACTCTGAGAGGAATCAGAGACAGTGCAGTTGAATATATTCGTAAAATATATGTGTTTATTATAAGTGTTGCTGCCTGTAAAATACATATGAGAGTGTTACATCCCTTGGCGGGGAATTATAGTTTGTGAGCTTCCCTCCATGGAATTGACTCTTAGTCATTGATCTAACTCTCTGGCCCTAATATGATCATCTTTAAAAGTACCAACCAACAAAATGAGACTCAACAGATAATAGGCTTGCTTAGCTAAAACATATGCTACTTTTCCCAACCTACACACTATATCTTCTTGTTAACGTCACTCATAGCATATCCACTCCTAAACTATGCTCTACAAACAACCATACAGCACAGAGTGCTAGTACTATTCCTTTTTAGGGGAAAGGGCTCACTAGTCCCATTGAGCAACACTTTTTCTTGGCTCTTCACTATGCACATTAGGTTCAGTAGCAATAGAGACAACGACCAAAATACCCCTTCGAATTTAACGTTTAAACTTTTTAAGTTTCCCTTCACATATACACTTTTCAAATGTCAGTTCTTATCCTGCTATTGGGCACTGACAGAACCAAAATACTTTATCTTTCAAGATTTTCATGGACCTTAAGACCAGAGCTATTCAAGCTCATGAGGACATTCATTTATTTCACTACAATATAGAACACAGTCAACTTACCCATCATTAAATGAGATGGTACATCAAAGATCATACTAGATTAGAACTAATTCCTTGAATAATTGGATGCTTTGTTTCAGAAGGTCTAATGCTCATACAAATGCTTTCCAACTTCTGGGTGTCTGTGGCCTTCTATCCTAAGGAGATACATATTATGACCAATACTAAAAGCTATGTTATTCCCAAAGGAAAAACTACTTCTGATAGTGATATATGTGCATTTCCCATCAACAGCCACTTGCTGCATCTTCATAAACATAGGGTCACTGTAAATGTGCCAATAAAGAAATCTGCTAGCTGACAAATCAATAATGGGTAATGCAAAGCTTTCCTTGTATAAATGCAAGGATTTCATAGCTGCTTGTAAATCACAAAGGTTTTTTTCCCCAAAATGACATTCATGACAAACACAAAACAAACAAGAACTTCTGTAGTATTTCATAAAGTGGCTTAGAAATTCCTAAACAAATTGCCCAAGGGTCCTTGATTCCTTGAAATGTAGACACCCAAGTTTGCTCAAGGATGGTACAAATCATGAAACTAATTATAAAGGCCAGAAAGGGAGATAAAGTTGCAACAAAGTGATTTGACTACTAATGTCAAAGGCAATGTGTCTACCTGTGCCACTTTTATTGGACAGAGTACTAGTAGAAATATGAATAGAGAGTATTAGGAAAAATAGGGTACATAAAACCCAAAGTTTCTACCCATTGATTCTAATAGTGTCCCACAGAAGCAAACACACTCCAGGTGTAGGACCACAATTAGAGTTCACTATATAGTTATAAAATTACTGCCTGACCCTGCTTGATAAACTAACATAATTCTAATTTGATCAGAGCAGATCATTCAGTTCAGAAGCTACATGGAATTGAGTACGTTCCCATAGCTTAGAATGGAGCCATATGAGAAATAGAATGATAGAACTGGTGCAAGAATGTGAACATGACAGGTCCTTTCTACAGTCTAATGTGCAATGCTGAAGAGCACAGTGTCTCAGGGGCATGTGGTCACCCACCAAACCTCAACATGGAACAGTGGATCACAAGTTTACTGTATCAGTCTAGTGAAGGCTGCAACATGGGCACTTCAATGAGCAATCTAAGCAAAAAAAAAAGATAAAAAAATAAGAACAATAAAAGTAAAGAAAAAATAAAAAATTAAGAGAAAATGAAAAAATTCTGAGAGGAGAAAATTTCCTAGAGAGGAAAAAGCCATTGAGCCTTGTCTGTTTTTTTTTTTTGTTTGTTTGTTTGTTTTTGAGGTCTATAGACGAAACCAGACAAAGGATGAAATAGTGAATGGCTATGATTGATTGGTTCTATTGACTATCATGGTTTAAACCAATAAAAGTTCCATAACACTATATATTGTTATGTTTTCTTAGCTCAAGCAGATAGGGATGGTTGAAATGCTCGCCCCTATTGTGTGGCAAGACTTTTCTTGGGGAGACACAACACACATATACGTACACACACACACACACACACACACACACACACACACACACAAAGGTTTCTCACTCAAGAGAGGGAAACAGCACTTCAAGGTACAGATACCATCAAAGTCCAACTTGGTATTTCAGTGGAGTTTATGGAATTACAGCAATAGGGCGGAAGGGTTATTTACAGGCGCTGAAATAATCCAGACAGCTGCACAGTCAAACCCCACCTCAGCATGGGTGACATTTTACAAAAGCTGAAGACCTGGGGCACATGGAACAGAGTTCAGGCAGGTGAGAATGTCTTTCCAGAGAGCTTAGCTTCTCTGACTGCACTTCTGTTGGCCTTTGCTTCCTTCAGGATGCTTGGTTCCTTTACTGCTTTCTGCTTCTTCAAGGCAGCTGGCTTGTCTGAGAGTCTTATTTGTAGTTTGGCTCATCTGAGATTGGCCCTCAGCATTCTCCCCTGTTATATACACTCTTGGGAAATGAGGAGCAAAGAGAAACTGGTCAGTTTTTAAAGATTTCCAGAAACTATTTTGAGTTGTTTACCTTTGTCTTAATTAACTTCCCTGTATTCTAGAAGATTCCCTTTCCATCTCCGATGCAAGGTGTGTTGGTTATTGACCTCGAATGCCAGCTACTTGGTTGCCATTTCTATTCTGCAATTTCGCAGGGTCTTGCTTGCTATTAATTACTTGAAGCTTTATTTGTTCCTCCTGGCTACAATATGGGGTAGCAGTTGTTTTTAGTTGACTCCTTATCTATGAGATCACCCAAGAAATAGTCAGACACTTTTTTACATCAGCTATTCTTACTTATCATTTACAATTAACTGAATTAGAATTAAGAATATATTAAAGAGTAATAATTGCTTAAAATAGATTCCTCAAGAGCTATGTATTCCATAGAGCTTACTTCCACTGATGCAGACATCATCATATCTCATCATATCTGGTTAATTTGGTTATGTAAATCATAATCATAGCCATCTTGTTCATTTTTCTAAATAATTCAGATTTTGACATTTTAACTCAATCTTCCTCTGTATGTCAGCCACTGTTCTCAGTACAATGTATGTGGGCAAATGTAATTTTGATCATAGGTCCCTTTCTCTTACTACCTTAGGAGATCTTGATCACTTTTGCCTCAGAATGAGGAAACTTATATTATAATAACCTGAATGTAGAAAGAAATTTTTACCTACCAAGTATCCTGTATATCTTACTATAAGTAGTCATTTGTAAATAACACACTGATTTTCAGCAAGGGGAATTTTGACAGTGTCATACTTGTTCAATCCAAAAGAACTCAGGAGGCCTGAATGTCTAAGTAAACACCCAAGTGATTTATGCTTGTGGCAGTAAATGCTAATAAACAGATGTTCTTACATATTTTTGCCTTGAAATTAATTTTATCTGATATGATATCATATTTCATACTTATAGTCAATATTAAATTCTGAATATTTTCTTTTGTGCAACATGAATATAATGGAAGAAAGAGTCTGGAATAAAAAAACACATGAGGTTCTTTTGCTATTACCTATAACTCATAACTTGGCATCTAGGAAAATCAAGGAGATGATACATCAATCTGCTTAGGATGTAAGCATGCTTCTTAGGTTGTACAATCAAGAGAAAAAATGTTTGATTAATCAACCAGGGCAGTGATCCCCCATTGAAGATGTAAGTCAAGAATTGGAGAAATATCCTATGTGGCTATCAATTATTGAAGAAAAGCATCTTTAGTGTTAATAGGTTTATGAAGTCCAATGAGAATAATACCAGTAAGTTACCACTTTGTTTCCGTAGAAGATGCGGCAGTGCTAAGTGCTTTGAGATTAAAAAAAAAAAGCTCAGATGACTTGTGTAGAAGCAGATTTAATTAAAATTTCCTTTATTATTCTAAGCTAAATTGCTTCTCATCTAAAAATCCATAGTAACACACGACCTGGATTGTTTAGAGTGAGTCAGAACTCCATCCAAATCATTTGATGCTAAAGGTCTTCAAAATTACATTTGTAGAGGATAATGGTAATCTCAAAGTCTTCAGTGATGAGTTGATGAAGCATTGAGACATTTATATTATTGTTGGTCCTTTTACTGTATAAAAATTAACAAATTGACAAACAAAAAAGAAATGCTGTAGTAGACCTCAGGTCAGACAAATCTGTGTGCCTATAAAGCCTACTTGACTCATTTACAGCATTTAGTTAGCTGAATGGAGATACGTGAGGTTTGATAGTTGTAGATCATCTGTTATAGAGGCTTAAACATTCTTTTCAATCTTTTCTCGGGTAGAAGTGGTTGAATTCTATTTAGAAATAGTGGGATAATCATGTTCTTACTGAATTTCCTGAAAACATGAGCTTGGAAATATTAGTATCAGGATCATTAGTTTTATTTACTGTTTTGATAGCTTAATAAAAACATAAGTGAGAATGCTTGGAAAACTATTGACATGTGTACAGCCTATTAACCTTGCTTGGCAACTTGAGATGAGTTTCCAGTCTATAATACTTTTTTTTTATTCAGCAAGAAAGAAAGAGTACAAACCACCTTCACAGGACTAACTTACTTGTACAGCATATTTTTTATTCAAGGTGTGTTTTTAAAGTCTGGAATAATTTGCATCATGTAGTATCTGCCCAACCCCAGTACATCGTAACCAATATAAAAGTAGGAAAAATGGGGTATTTTGCTTTTAGAAAAACTTGTGAGGCAATTGAAGGCCACTTGCCTTAGTCTGTTGCGAGGAAAACTCACTAGCTAATGGGAATGGACACAGTTGAACGTAGTGATGCTGTCTCTCTTTATGAGTAAAGCTCATTAAATTAGTCACCGTTCCCACTGACTGCAATATTTTTACAACCATGTAGGTGGATGTTATTCTTGGTTAGTTATTTTTGGATTAAGCATTGTTAAACAACATGCTGTCCATAACATAATGGGGCTCCCTAGATGAAGGGACTTTTAACTCTCACTTTAAAAGTTTAACATTATGAAGCATTATGAACAATCATCAATCATGGATTGGTTATAATTCCCTTGGTCGTAACTTGCTGAGGCACTGTACTTATAATTTGGTCAATCCTGCTGCTTTCTAGAAATGTATTTGTAGTTTTATTGCACAGACTGCACAGTTGTCGATAGAAAATAGAGCCACAGTAAAAGAGTCCAACTATAGGAAAAAAAACATTAATTGCATAGGAGCTTCTCTGATAAAAGTTCTCAATAGAAAACAACCTTACTATTGATTTTTCCAGATCTCTGCTCTGAAGTTACTTAGGATTTCAAAGCAAAATGTATCTAAAGTCTTGTCTCTGAAATTTCCCTCCCAATGAGCACGGTGAAAAAAAAATGCAGAACTGGAAGTAAATATGGATGTAGAAGAAAATCACTTTTGAAACAGTGGC
Organism: Microtus agrestis; assembly: GCA_902806775.1. Lineage (NCBI taxonomy): Eukaryota > Metazoa > Chordata > Mammalia > Rodentia > Cricetidae > Microtus > Microtus agrestis. Next base: position 843,959 of record CADCXT010004280.1, read on the forward strand.
ATGTTACAAAATTCTTCCACTTAGTTTGTCTATAACTTGAATAAGAACAATTTTGACTGAAAAGTGTAATGGAGATCATTTTCTTCATGTTTAAAGAAATATGAAAAGACTACATATGCCTCCAAAACAGTGAAGACTGAGAGAAAATACATAGAGCCCTCCCATTCCTTGGAGAATACACTTTGCTGGAAATTCTTACACAGATACTCCAACCCACTCATCCCTTGTGAGAAAAAATAATCCCAAATCACACAGAAAAACTGACAGCATTGTCAAATATCAATGAACAATTCATCATCAGTCATAAACATTTTATCTTTCAAGAGAAACTGAAAACTAACCAAAGTTTCACTGAATGACCCCAAGGCTACCAGAAAGAATTATAGAGATCTTCATAGTTTCTTTTGAAATGTTGCCTTTCAAGTTTAATGCTTCATTTCGACAGACTCTGCTTCAGAGTCTTTGACTTCACTTTAATAATCTCCTTTATTATTTAAGTGCACAGTGGAAATAAAGACAACCTTTGTACATGATTTATAAAATGCATGTCACCATGGCAACAATACTTTAATTTTGAAAACAGGTGTCTTTATAAGAACCTGGATAATTCTAATGAGAAATGGGCAGAAATGAAAGGAGAGGTTTTTTTTAATCTCATTATATGTCCTGTGAATACTTCGTCTTATTTGCATTATGAAGTATATTAATTTTGCCACTTTCCCTAAAAGTACTCAATATAGATCTCTCTATTGTTTTAGAACTCTTAAAGGAAACTTAGAAATATTAGTTTTGAAAAAAAAAGACATGAGAATAGACTAAACACAACTCAATAAAAACAGATGAAATTTTCAGTCTTTATTTTTTCTCGAGACAATAATCACATTTTAAGTTATTATGAAAATAAAATAGCCAGAATTTTCATATCAAAGAAATGCTATTTTATTTGGATTTAAAATTGGCAAGAAGACTCTCCTAAGTCAGGCAAGTATGAGATCTCAAAACACAGCTGTGTCACCTAGGCTACCAAGCAAAAAGATAAACAGATTATAAGCAATTCATCCAGACAGTATCTGAGTTGGGAATATAAATTCATTCCACATTAATCTAGCCATTATTATGGATGTGTTGTTTGTCTAGTTTTAGGTAATATACAACAATGGAAAAAAAAGAAGACTTATGATCTTGTAACCTCAGTGAGACCTGATTGGAGAAAACTAATTTTCTTTTTACAAACACTTATCAATTGGAAATATTTCTTGGGTTAGGGATGGAGACTTGTTTCCACTTCTACTCTCATTTCCCCTAGGCTATCAGGCCCAGACTTGTACAGGGTCTCTGCATGTTCTCACAGAGTCTGTGAGTTCACATGTGTACTGGTCCTGCTGTGTTTAGAAGGCTTATTTCTGTGGTGTTCTCCATTCCTGCTGACTCTTACAACCATCGCACCTCATCTTTCCCACAGTTCCCTGATCTGTGAAGTGAGGAAACATCCCATTTAGGATAGAGTATTCCAATGTCTCTCACTATGTGCATATTGTCTAGGTTTCTTTCTCTGTATTTTTTCTGTATGCTGCAGGAAGAAGGCTCTTTAATGATGGCTGAGCAAGACACTGATTAATGAATATAGTAGAATGTAATTAAGAACCATTTTGTTGCTCATTTCCTTTAGGAGAACAGTGGTATTTGGTTTTCCCATGACACCATATAAATCAAAGAGGTCAGCATTAAATCCACATACACTGGATCTAAGAGAAAAGAAATTGGGGAATAGATATTGACTCAATGGGATGGTCAATGAACTCATAGGCATAAGAAATGAGTTCCTGAAACAAACATTAAAGGGAAACGCACAAAGAGCAGTAATTAATAAATAAAACCCAGGAAATGGAAAAGCTTCATACGGAAAACTATGCCATTGTTTAGATGAAGGGGCAGTGTACAGAACTATAAAAGATTTTTACCAAATACACATTTGATAGAGGCTAATACCTAAATATACATAAAGAACTCTGAAGATAAAAAAACAGTCATAAAGAAAACTAACAATTCAATTTAAATAAACAGTACAGGTATAAACAGAAGAGGAAGTTTTCTCAAAAGAGGAAGCACAAATATCTGAGGAACACTTGAAGAAATGTTCAGCCTCTTTAGAATTCAGGAAAATGGAAATGAAAAGTTCTTTGAAATTTCATCTTTATCTGCTAAAGTAATAATACAGGTGACTTCGCAGGCTGCTGGGGATATAGAGTAAGTGAAACACCCCTCCATTGCTGGTGAGACAGAAAACTTGAATATTCAATGTGCAAGTCAGTGTGGCAGTTCATCAGAAATCTAGAAATTGATCTACCCCAAGATTTTGTTACTCCATTCATGGAAATAATCTCAAAGGGTGTGTCATTTAGCTAGAGAGCTTCTAGTTCAAATATGCTCACTGCTCTATTTATACTAGCTAGAAATTGGAAACAACCTAGACTTCTGTCAATAAATGAGTGGATAAAGAAAATGAGGTATAAATATAAGTGGAATATTACTCAGCTGTTAAAAGTGAAATCTACAGGTAAATTGATGGAGCAAGAAAAAAACATTTTCAGTGAGTAAATCTGCACCCATAAAGATAAATATGTTATGTATTCATTTATATGTGGAAGTTATCTGCTACATCTTCAACAAGCAATTCATATAACCATAGAGGATAGACATAAAGTAAATGCCTGGGGGGACAGGAATTGGATCACCATAGGGATGGGAAAAAATATAGTTATAGACAGATAGATGAAGGGAGTATTGTAATGAAAGATTAAATAGAGAGTGGGAAGAAAAAACAGGGTGAGGGAAGGAATATGTGGCAGGACAGTTAAAACTAAATCTTATTTGAGGTGTTTCCTGGAAACCTAATACAGCAGAAGCTTGCTAAAATACATACATATAATAAGGTGATTTTAATAGAATCAGCAAATAGCGGTGGTAACAGACCCTCAGCTGGGCACCCATCTCACATTAGTAAATGAAGATTCCCATTCTGAGGACTGGTTATATCTACTGAGTTCTTAGTAAAATTAACCCTTTGGAAACCCTAAAGAGTTCAGCCTATTACAAAAATTATTGTTTGTTCTTTGCCAACTGATTGTAAGGCCCTATTGATGAAGACAACACCTATACAACTTACCGAACACAGAGAAGTCAAACTGAGGCTACCTAAAGCCTACATTCTTTTTGACTGGTGTCCATGATACTGGAAGGTACTCTGAATGCTACCATGGGAGATATGTGAACATAACCCTATAAAACCTTTGATCTGCAGTGGTTACTTGTATGTACAATACGATAGTGCAACCATAGCACATAACTCATGGGACTAACCAACAATATCTGATTGGATTTAAGACCCACTCCAGGGTAGGGGACCTCATCTCCCTAACAGTATTTGAGTGACCAGACCAAAAGTCTACTGCATTTTACTTACATATTTTCTGTCAGTTTGCCTACCTTGCCTCACACAGATGGGACCTCCATTTGAGGGAGAATTTACCCACCTTAGAATATGCATTAAATGAAGACTCACTAACACCCTGACTAATAAAGAGCAGACTCTTAAATGTGGATAAACTTGTCTTAAGATGACTTATTAGTAGTATGTGCTTACTATTCAGCTCATTATCAGAACTCCCACATTAAAGATAGATTTCAGTTATATAAGTAGAATAAACCACATTATTAGGCAGACTGTAAGCATAAACATACATTGCAGATAACATACTAACTTTATTATTACACCCTATGTCTGAATTGTAATATCTGCCTTATTGAAATTGCCTGAAAAGTCAATTTTGTTTAATAACAATAATAAAGGAAAAAATCTTCTAAGTACTGATATTTTTCTTGCTACCAGAGTAATAAATGTGTGTCTTACCACGTTACATTATATGTTCTAACATTTTGAGTGTGGTAAATTCATATGAGACATTTCAGTGCTCTGATCATCTCAAGGCAGCAACAGAAGCACTAGCTACAGAGCTACTTGTACAATGCAGCCACTCCAGGTTCCAGACTAGAAAGACTGCCTTGGCATGAAATGAAAATGGGAGAGTGGGCTGAGAGAAGAGTTTGGAGGAAGAAGTTACATTGAAATGCTACAAGGCAAACTAAAGCTGAATGGAAATCTTAACCACGGTATGTGTTCATAAAAAGAGACATAAATATCAATAAGTGTTCCTTAAAAGCAAAACTTTACATGTTAGAACATTTTGTCAGAGACATCACAATTTAAAATAATATTACCATCAAGCGTTCACAACACTAATTTTAAAAACGGCTTTCTCAGCCTCTCTCATTGAATATTTCTTCTTTTTTAATAGTGTTAACTACTATTATTATTATTCTAATGTTGTTTTTTTCTTACATGTTAGTGCATCACCTGCATGCAGTGTCCATGGTGGACAGAAGAAAACATCGTGTTAGTCACCATGTGAGGACTGGGAATTTTAACCCAGTCCTTTGGAAGTGCAGCCAGTGCTCTTAGTCACTGAGCCATGTCTCCAGGCTCTAGAATAAATATATCTTATTAGTAGGTTTTACTATAATTGATATATATTTACCTGTGTTTTTTTGGTCTCGTCTCACCTGCTGTTAGCCCTAGGAACTGAGACTGGCTGGCTAGAAATGCCACAGGTGAGGTCCTATGCAGTGAATTCACTGAAGCGATATGGAAAGAATAAAGTAGATCACCTTCAACAAAAACAAGCCATGCTTTTGCTGTTTCCATTGAACACACTGTTAAATAAAGGGGTGTAACATTTGGATCTGTGATAACACTTTTAATTATTGTGCACACTTTAAAAATGCAGCTGAATATAATATAATTTGAGCAGTTTGTCTCTCCGAAGGCATCAACACCATTTATCATTTCTGCTGCCATCTGGCATGTCTGAACTATCATGATCAGCAGTTTATGAGGAAATTAAAACATTCAATGGGTCTCTCCTCAATAATGTTTTGAGGTCAGGGACAATATTGCCAGCGGCGGTGAAGATGCATTTTTATCGTACACTTGAGAGGCATCCATTCAACATATTTTATAGCTTTCTAGTTTAAGGCTAGCCAAGCTTTTCCTTATTTGTACTGGTGTGACATGGGGGTCATTCTGTATAATAGCTATCTAAGAATCACTCAGAGTAGTCTCCTCTCTAATATTCTGCTTATGCAGCTGCATTCAGCTAAACGCTGAGCTGCAGCACTAAAAGTCTCCGCTCTCTCTCTCCCCCCTCTCTATGTGTGTGTGTGTAACTATGTCTCTCTTATCATGCTACTTCCCCACCTTCCTCTTGCATATGTGTGTCTATGTTTGTTTATTTGTTTTTCTTTAATAGGAAAGAGTTTTTAAAAACAACTAGAATATACCAACCTCTGTACTTGTGAATGTGCTTGTGCTTTCAGAGGTAACCTTCAATTTTTATATAGTATAGCAGAATTTTATCTCTTCAAGAATTTCAGCAAATATATTCTTGCAAAATTATTTAGTGGTATGATCAAACATGCTGCTTAGTTTGGTTCACAGTTGAAATTCAGTGACATGGCAACTGAGGAACACTCTACCCACGGATATTTTTGAATATTTCTTGAGTTTCTTGGGATGATAGTGATAACTTTCCTCTCAGTTCATACACAAGCAATGATAATGTCTCATGTTTGTTGACTGATATATCAGGGAAATTTCCAAGTTTTGAAGACACTGTTTATTTTCCAGTAAGAAAATGTGATTTAAGAAAGAGTAAAACAAAATTAAAGAAGAATAAAAAATAATTATTATTTATTTCCCATAATTACATGACTACAAAAGTAAAAAATATGCAGAAATGTCCCCTCTTGATTATTCAGCATCTTTATTGATATTCTGGCCTGTACTTCTGCTTTGTAATGCATAATCTTGTGTACAATACACACTTTCAAATACATGTGTAGCAAACTTACCCATGGGTACATAGAAAAGATACGTCAAGCAAATATGTGTGTGTGTGTGTGTGTGTGTGAAGTTTTCACTAAAGGGGTATTGTAAAAATATATAAGTTGTTTCCATCAAGGGGAAATTCTCAAACAGTCCTTTTTGAGAAGAAATAGTCTTTTATAGTCTCAACTTGGTTTGTGATATACTAAAGTGTAAGAATAGTTGAGGGAGTAAGTAAGTCTAAAATTATATCTATTCCAAATCAGTGGACCATATGAATGTTTATTTTTTCCAGAGCAGAAATTACTACTTTATAGAAACTTTTACTCTGGTTTATTGACATATTTGTCTATCATCCAGTGATATCAAAACTCCATGTGAAATATGACCACCTTCCAGCAACTTTAAAGTTGAGAGGGAAAAAGTCTTTTCAGAAATTGTTTGAACGTTGTCCTAGTTATTTTAATTAGGTATTTGCAATGCTAAACAAATCTTAGAATAAGCGTATACGTGTTTTAAAAATACTGCTGTGATTTTATAATGATTTTGTAAGTGAATAATTTAAAAACACTGATATCATTTTATTGCTACGATTTTCTAATCAGTATTTATGATTTTGTTTATATTGAAAAATTTGTAATTGATATATTTAATTTCTGTATATTGGCCCAATATATAATTATAAACATACTTTTCAAGTGTTTGAAGAAATTGTATATGGTAATAAGGACTTCAAATTCAGATCAGAGAGAATTTTCATTGGAATGTGTGGATGTATGTGTACATGTTTCCTAGTGTTTTTAGTGTGTGTGTGTGTGTGTATGTGTGATGCATACACATGTGCATTGGCATTTTATTAGTACTCTTGATAATGTGGTATTTTTCATCTAAAGTAAATTACATGAGATTTTTTTACAACAAACCATCATCTTTTGTTTAAGCAAAAAAGTTTATCATTTTTAAACATGTGTGATATCCTTTATTCTTCTTATTAAGTAGGCAGCTGCAAAGTTCTTCAATATCACCTCAACAGGCATCCTTTCCTCTTGTGCCATTGAAGGTACTCATATTCATGGATCAGGTTGGTAACACCTTTCTGCCTTTCTATGCTGACAGTATCTATCTTTTGTCTAGAAACATATATGGACACCATGTTTTTATATGATTAAAATTATACATTTTGTCCATGAACTAACTTTCCTGGATAAAGTGTTGTTACAACCCTTCCTTAAGAAAACTTACTCCATCATAAGTGAAAACAACACAGCATACCACAACAGCACACAATGCAGAGATCAATGGACTCATGGAGTCAGGAAAATGGGTACATCTATGTTACAACTCTTGTTTCAGGAAACCTTAGAGGAAAGATTCAGGAAGATTGTCAGATCCAGAATACCAGGAAGTCTGCACTAAAACAGTCTCTCCCAGAAACGGCTACATATACAAAACTTAAAGAAGGCAAGATCAATGGAGATATGAACACAGAAGGGGGAAATTTTCATGGTGATCCCATTCTTAGACAAAAATCTACAGGCAACTAATGTTTGCTGGGAAAAAGGGAATTAAGCTGTCTCAGGGATAAGCCCTCTTATTGGTTGTCTAATACAGAGAAGTCTTCCTTGAAGTATATATATATATATATATATATATATATGGAGATAGTGTACTTTATTTATTTATTTGTATATGTATATACAAAATTGACCATAATAATGCTATTAAAAAGACTATCAACTTCAGAGTAGGAGCATGAGAAGTACTGGAGGCTTGAAATTAAGCAGTGAAAGTAATGGATTTCTGTTTAAATTAAAAAATAAAATAAAATGAAGTTAACATTAAGATAGCTTATAATTGTAAAAATATTGGTAGTTTGAAAGGAAATGATACTTCCCTAAGATCTGACTTCTCTTATCATTGTAGACATGGTCTCTGAGAAAGACTTGTTCAGGAGAACATTTCTTAATGGTCTTGTTTTCACAACATGAACAATATAGTTAATATATCATTGATATTCTAATTTGCCTAAAACTATGCATTTCTTCCAAGTGTTGCGTTATGTTTAACTATTAGTAATAGAATTGTTGTCATCTGCTATAGGTACCCAATTACTTTAATTGATGCTGGAATTCTACTTTAAATCTCAACAGTAGGAGCAATAGTGACTTTGGAATGTTCTTATTGCTGTTATAAATACAAGGGAAAAACAACTTGGGGAAATAATTTTGGTTCATAGTTGCTGGGGAATACTGGCCATCATGGTGGTGATGACTGGCAATAAGCAGAAGTCTGGGTGGCTGTGTTTCATTTGCCCCCAGGATGTAGGGAGTGAACTGTAAGGAGGACTGGGTTATAAAGTCATAGTGCCCACCTCCAGTGATCACTTCCAAGGAGGTCTAGCTTTCTAAAGAAACCATGACTTTTGTAAATATCACTTGCACTACTGCCTAGAGAACCACTGCTCTAAGACATCAACCTATGGTTGACATTTTTCACTAAAACTAAAAGCAGTAAGTTTACGGCGATATAAAAATGGCAATGAATTATTTTGAGATGATAGATACTTGTCAAAAAATTTCGGGTCTTTTGCATTGCCCTTCCTCTGATAGATTGGGCAACCCACAATCCCAGAAAAGCTTCAGCTGGCTCGACTCCCATCATGTTGCTTCCTGATATCTGGATTTGAAGGTGACAACTGATACCTTGGGGAGATGGGAAAGAAGTTTATGCCTCTACATCGAAATACTGGAAGCCACTGGAAGACAAAGTCAGGTGCTGCTGGAATAACTCTTTTGGAAACTGTGAAGATGTGTTGCTTTCATTATTAATAAAGAGTTGATTGGTCAATAACTATGCAGGAAGTGTTTAGGCAGGAAAGTCAAACTGAGAGAATGATGGGAAGAAGGATGTAGTCACGGGGTTGCCAGCCACACTTACAGGAAGCAGGAGATGAACATGCAGTGCTGACAAAAAGCACTGCCAAGAGATGGAGGCTACATTAAAAACATGGGTTAATTTGAGTTAAAAGAGCTAGTTAGTAACAAGCCTAAATTATCAGAGGGTCATTTATATTTAATAACAAGTCTCTTCGTGATTATTTGGGAAGCTGGCAGTCCAGAAGAAAACCTCTGCCTATGGCCAGGAAAATTGGAAATACCAGTGTAGATAAGTGTCCAGATATTTCTAGATATGAGTTCAAAACCATGGTAGCTTTATTGGGAAACTAAGGAAGAGGGATGGTGGAAAAGGAATGGCATTAGAAACATTTACCTTAAGTCAATCTTATAATTACCTGAGGTTGCTTTTCATATAGATAAAATGGGTGTTTCAAAATTTGAAGTTGTATTATAATTTTATCAGTTTGAAAGGTTGCCGCAGATGTGAATCCCTTACACCTTGACTAACGATCAGAGAATTTGAGCTTTCTATTGCTCTCTAAATGTTATTGACAACAGATATGGCTGCAAACAAGTTCTTGACCTAGGGTGTGGTTAATTAGTGTTTCCAGTATAGAAGTAGATCTGCTCCACCTTGACAAAAGGTCAGAGAATTCAAGTCTATTTCTGTTCCTTCAAAGAAGATTGGCAGGAAGTTCCAGGAAGTGGTTGCCTTCAGAATACTTGGTCTGAATTGAGGTTGTTGTTATCTGTCCTGTCCAAACAACAGAGTGCTTGACTGAGCATGAAGTCTATTGCCTCCCCCTTCCCCTTTTGGAGTGGAGTATATAAGCTTGTGAAAAAAAAGTGGGGCTATTCTATGTTTCTATCTGTATTTCTTTCATATCTCTGTTCCTATTACTTAATAATCTTAATATTCATGCTTCTGCCATGTAATGTGAAAACCCTATAAAGGCCGGCACCCCAACAATCTGTCTAGATGATACACGGGAATCACAGGTTGCAATTCAGTCACTGATGAATTTATGTACATGGAATAAAAATAAAATCATGCAATTTTATATTTAATGTTAAATGCTTATATATCTATCAAGCATTCTATATATCAGAATTATCAATTTTAAAAATGAGTAAACATTTTTTCAAATGGATATATGTTTTCTTGAACTCAACACAGAAGAATAAAGGACAATTCCTTACAAGGTTAATAACAATTTGAAAACTAACTTCTAAAAATAGTGATTACATTAGGGTAGCTAAATTGTCCAATAATGACCTTGTTGAAGAAATTGTCTTTTATTGCCATTATCATGATTGCACAACAACATTTAGTAAATTTTATTCACTTCATAAAAAGTTTTTTAATAACTATGTTTGATTTCATATATGATATTTTATATAATGAAACTTAACAAAGTCTCAAATTCCTTATGTGCTTATATAAAATATTTTAAATGTTTCCTATGGATTCTTTATAGCTTCATTTTCTTATAATATGTTAGATATTACTTATGAAATTGTTACAAAAATGAAAGCACCTATGTTTTTAAGGAAATATAGCTCTTACGGTTAAGAGACACCTCAGGTTCCTGTTCTGAAAAGAATGAGTCCCATGTCCTTCTGCATGACTTATCTCCTATATTAGGAGATGCTTGTATCAACATAGTTAGAATACTTTTAAATTAAACAATTCTCATCTGAATGTACTGAAAGTAGTATTCTAAATTAGGTACTTTTAATAAATTGACCTACTTTAGAATGTTATACAATTTTTTTTCCTAAAATATTTAATTGCTTATAACCATTCAATAATGTATTAGGGAATTTATAGTGCTTTACTTATATCCCATTCAAATGTGGTATCATTGGCATAGTTTCTGATCAATATTTTAAGTTCAACATCCTACTTTTCCATATATTTACAACATATTAAAAGCCTACACATAGATAAAATACTTACATTCTTCCTCCAATTTGTCTTTTAAAGCTCTCTCTTCTCTTTCTCTCCTTTCTCTTCTTCCTCATGTCTCCTCTCATTCTGTTATTGTATCCCAATAGAATAACTATAGATAATAAAATCACATGAAGTTAATTAAGATATGCACATTCATTTAGTTAAGCAGTGGGGTTAATAACATTGATAAATTTTCTTTGGTATAGTTTTGGTGGTCTTTGTGTCTTCCAGCTGGCAAGACTAAAGTAGTAGAATCAGGATTAGAATACTTAGTAATAAATAATTGCCAACATATCACTAGGCTAAAATTATAGTATTGACCACAGTAAATTTCACTTTTAAGCTAGTCACAAACATATTCAAAGACTGAACATCACAAAATGTAGCAGATACAGGCCTCTGGTGTCAGTGAGAAACCTGAACCTTCTGAATAGAAGAATATGAGAAGCCAAAAACAGTCAGCTCAAAAAACTTCTTCCTTCTTACCTGGAACCTGAATGATCATTTGCAGTGAATAAAAGAGCTTGATTTTTAAAAAACATCATATTTTGAATTGATCCTTTTGGAATTTCCCATCATGCACCCCAGTCCCACCCATCTCCCAGTCCCGCCACATCTGTCACTCACACCTGCAGCATCGCCTAAAGAAAAAATATGCAACAACAACAAAAAAGTTAAAGATTAAAAAAGAAAATAAAAACCCAAAAGGAATATCATTTTTATTTAAAAAAACAAACTAACAAAAAATCCAAGCAGACAAACTAAACAAACCAAGAAAACCTCTTCACTCTCCTCTTCCATCTTCACCTCTCCATCTCTTTTTTACTCATCCTAGTGGCATTGGGAACTGTTGTGTGTGGGGAACTGAGAGGCATATGCTGCCACCTGAGTCCGTGGTGACATCTGGACTTGAGTTGCTACTTCCTTGTCCATATCCATGGCCTTGCCACAGCTGGGATTTCTGTTGCTGTCTAGTTTCCTGTGTTATCACAGGGCCCATGTGAAACATGTTGAAACATGAGTTGCAATACAAGGGCCTTGCTGAGCTGATCCCAAAACTCAGTGGTCCAGGATTAACCCCCACCCCAAGTGGAGAACTAGTTCCTTCTCTCACCTGACCTAGGTTAAGGGACCAATGATCTGGCAAAAAAAAAAAAAAAAAAAAACCAACAACAAAAAAAAAAAAAACTGGCCTCACCATTAATATGAGAATTGGATTCCCCAATATGTTGCATGAAAAGGACCCTTTTTTGTCCTGGCTGCTTGGCTACCTCAGTCGCTAGAGCATGAAACTCTTAATCTCCTGTGTGGGTTTGAGCCCCACATTGGGCACCAATTGTTGGAGAGAGCTGGCCCCTTTGTTCTGGCCGCCTGGCTAGTTTACACCTGAAATAATCAAACAGAAACTGTATTAATTAAAACACTGCTTGGCCATTAGTTCTAGCCACCTATTGGCTAAATGTCACATCTTGATTTAACCCATTTCTATTAATCTGTATATGACCACGAAGATTGTGGTTTACCAGGAAATATTTAGCATTTCTGACCTGGTATCTCCATGGTGGCTCTCTGACTCTGTTTTCTTTGATGCTCCAATGTGGTCTACTAAATCCACATAAAACCTGAGAGGGCTTGAAAAAGGAATTCTATAAAAAAAAAAATAAAGACAGAGTTTAAGACAGCTTTTTGCTGTTTGATGGAGGCATGACACAGAGAGATTTTTCTGACTCAGTAGCCACAGCAGGAAAAAAGTGGTGGTTTTAAAATGCCAGCTTTCTGGGCTGTGCTGCTAGCATGACCTCTGGCTCTTTTGGGAGACAGAGCATTTGGATGGGGTTGGTGAGCAGATTGTTGCAGCTTGCTTGATGGCAACATGGACAAGCTTTATCCTGGAAGTAGGGTGGTGTGCTTGACTCCCAGAAGCACAAGTGGCTCCACCATGCTGGACTGAGCGGGACAAGCCTGCAGTACCTGTATTTGACCTAGGATTGTTGCAGCTTAGATTCTTAAGCACTTAGCATTTTAAAAGCACAAAGCCAAAGTGCTCATGGACAGTAAAATTACAGATTCGGATTAGGGCAGATTCAAACATAAAAGACCTCTAAATGGGTCACAGTGTTGGATAAATGTATGTGGGCTTGGGAGAGAGAAGAAAAAGAGTATAGAGAGTCATACAATATAGTTAATGCTTTTAAAAAAGGGTAAAGTCTTTAAAGAGACAGTACAGATATTCATAGATTAAAAGGAGAAAAATAAGCCACATAAAAATGGAAAATTAACAGTTTAGATTATGTATGTTATTGTATTTTCTTTGAATTTTTTGACTGTGAAGGAGCTAAGTACAGAGAGACATTTCATTGTGTGGGCTGTTAAGCTAAACCGGCATGTATATTATAAATGTGTTATGATGTCAGAATTTGGATCTGACTGAAGGATATGAAGCTTTGGAAAAGAGGTACTTTTTGTTTTCACTAAAGATAAGAACCTGTGGATTGCCTCCAGATGAATATGGTTTCATGAACCAAGGCCTCCTGAAAGGTTGCCATGAACACCGTCGAAAAGTTACTTCACTCAACTACTGACTGAGTTGAACCTATCACACAGGATACACCATAAAAGTCTTGATTAACAGCACCCCCAATCAGAAGAAAGGAATTTGAAGAGAACTGCACCCGTATTCCAAAATATTGTTTGTAAATGTTTTTTTTACATTTAAGGGCTATATGATATAGATATGAAAAATTTACATTAGTATGGATTTTGGTTTATTGATGAAAACTTAAGATCAATCTTGTTATATGTATATTTCTGTCACTGATTAAGGTATTGTGTTTGTGTAGTTCATTTAAAAATGTAATGCATAATTAAGAAATATAGGTTAATAGATAATCATCTATAATAGTCAAGTTTGTAGTCATGTTAGTTAGATTTTCTAGATATGCATAGACATATTTAAGATGGATAGGCATTCTTCATATCTTACAAAGACTACAGAATATGGCATTTAAAATGTTTTACTAACTTAGGACTTTTCATGAAAATGAGACATGTTTGCTCCTGGCAGCACCAAGATACATCCTGAGGAAGACGGGCATCGAAGAGGTTCCTTATGGAGTTGGTTCATTTGGGCAAGAAACTGCTCTTGCTTGGACTGTTGCATAAACTGGACATAAAGAACCAACAGAGATATGACTGTTGAACTTGCCAAAAGGTGAGATCATCCTTCAGGGTTCTGATTCATGTAAGAATCTGTGAGACATTCTGCAGGATACAGAAGAAAGTGACTGAACTCTCTTTGAAATTTCCTGCTTTATGAAAATGTCTGCAGGATACTATGGGCCTATAAGCTAAAGATAGATGCCTTAATGCTGCAGAAAACCTTTGGGTGACTGTCCAGGAAACAAGATGTCTCTGTCAGTTTTAGAGTTTTAGAAGTTGCTTATAATGACCTTCCTATTTACTTAGGTAATATTATATCCCTCTGGAATATAATATAGATTTTGTTTGATACCTGTTTTGTTATATGTAATTTTACTATGTTAAAGTTAAACAGAAAAGGGGGAAAGGTATAGGATGTTCTTCTGTTCATGTGTCGCTTTCATTGGTTGATGAATAAAAAAAGCTGCTTTGGGCCTGATAGGGTAGAACTTAGGTAGGGGTGAAGAAAGAACTGAATGCTTGGAAGAAGGGCAGAGTGAGAGATGCCATGGATCTTCTTCCAGAGATGAACACTGGTTAGAATCTTTCCAGTAAGCCACAGTCATGTGATGATACACAGATTAATAGAAATAGATTATATTAAGATATAATAATTAGCCAATAAGGAACTAGAGCTCATGGGCCAAATATTGTTTTAATAAATACATTTCTGTGTGGTTATTTCTGGGGCTCAGCTAGTGAGGTGGCAGGGATAAATAAGGGACCCTCGCTCCTTGCAATGCCCATACTTGTGAATGATAGTCCCACCACTCATAATTACTTGAGGGTAATTGTCCCAGCATCCCAGACTGAACATTTCAACATACAAACAGGTAAAAAAATTCAGGGCTTTGAGCCAGCACACCCCAACATCTACCCCTTTATGATCTGCTGGAGTGCAAAAAAGACTGGACTTGCAGAGCCAATGGTTGTATGGTCTATAAGACTTGGAACAATAGCAGGATATCTGTAGAGTTCCTGTGGGGATATAGTGTTGATTGAGTGCTAGAGGCCTAAGGCCTTGAACTTTTCCAATTATAGGATTATACATAGAACATTTAAAGGAAGATATATACTGCATTAAAAAGCTTAATTTTGCCACAAATCAATGGGTATAAGCTTCTGTATCCAGATAGGCAGTTCTGAATATCTTCAGAATCTGTATGTACATGTAGGTGTATTTGTATATGTAAATATGGCTACATTTAGATAGGTAAGTCTCCATGACTTTATGAGTTTCTAACTTTTTAGGCCATTTTAGTTCCTTGGATAATGTTGTTAGAACACATTGCTTTGGTAATTCCTGAATATCCATAGTATGAATCTAAAGGGTATCCCTGAATATTAACATGGAACATGTTCTCTGTAAGGTTGTGAACAAGATGTCACAATGAGAAGTTGCTCAGGAAAGAACTTCAGATGAGAGCTAAATGACAAGGAGAAGCATAACCACCATTCCCAACACATTATGTGAAACAAGCAATTGTGAAGGGCATGAGGATGAGATATAATATTAAACTATTTTAAAAGTGACGTTTAGACTATTGCCTATAAAACAGCAGTAACAAATGAAGATATCAGTCACCCACATTTATAGCTGAAGGCAGATTGGAGAGAAACATGGAGACATCAATGTCTTCAGCTATTTTTAAAGGCAATAATGAATTGCGTATTTCACAGTCCAACTAATGAGAGCAAACTTGACAAAGCAAATAGAGTTTCAAAAGATATATGCTAAGTATACTATATTTGTCTTTTTATTTTTATTTTTTATTTTTTTAAATATTTATTTATTTATTGTGCATACAATATTCTGTCTGTGTGTATGTCTGCAGGCCAGAAGAGGGCACCAGACCTCATTACTGATGGTTGTGAGCCACCATGTGGTTGCTGGGAATTGAACTCAGGACCTTTGGAAGAGCAGGTAATGCTCTTAACCACTGAGCCATCTCTCCAGCCCCTATATTTGTCTTTTTAGAGAGTAAAATCAAAAAGGGTATATTTGAGATATTATTTGCTCAATTACTACTTTCCAATTTATGTTTAACTTTTCTCTATCTCTAAATGTTATTCTATAATGCTTTAATCTGTAATTGCTCTTTCATCCCTTCAAAAACTACCATGTTAGAAATTGTTCTTTTTCTATGAATTAATTTCCTGACATTTTATTAATCATGCAAGAAATAAAACATATTTTTGGATTTATCTTTGAAAAGCTAGGTCAATTTATTGGCAAAGGAAAAGATAATGTTTATCTTATAAAAACACATTTCATATTAAAGAAATATTTTCCTGTTATTATAGAAGCACATTTTCTTTTGAGAACTTAGGGAACTTAATAGATGGGTATAAGTAAGTTTGTCTTGAATCTTAAAGAATTTCATTTTAATTTGTTACATTTAAGTTTTAATACTTCAATGTTTTCAGCAAACTACATAAGAAAAAATACTCAAATAATTTAATTATGTCGATAATTTTTCATTCTTTATTA
Organism: Microtus agrestis; assembly: GCA_902806775.1. Taxonomy (NCBI): domain Eukaryota; kingdom Metazoa; phylum Chordata; class Mammalia; order Rodentia; family Cricetidae; genus Microtus; species Microtus agrestis. The sequence goes on from CADCXT010004280.1 coordinate 860,440, forward strand.
TTCTCATCCACACCTTTATTTTTTTCATGTTCATGTGAGAATATAGTATGTATGTATTATAAAATTTTTGCATGTGTTTTGGCAAAAATATGTGTGTTCATGTGCACACATGTGGAAGGCCAAGGTCAATGTCAGACATTCATTATCCCTCTTATAATTCATTGAGGTAAACCTACATCGTCAATATTATTGAGTTCTCTAGTCTACTTGCTGAGGAATTTCTTTATTTCTTTCTTCCGCATAGGAATTATAGCTGAGTGGCTAAACCCACCTGCCATTTCAATGACTTAGGGAATATTAAATTTGGTCCTCACACTTGCCTTACAAGTATTTTATCCACTGATCCATCTCTTCAAATGTCAAGTTATTGAATTCACCCTACTATAGTGCTTGGAGTTGAACTGAGAGTCTCCCTTGTATTGAGCAAGCACTACATTGTGTTGTTTCTCAAGTTCTTGCCTAAATTTTACTAATGAGGTTATTAAACTGCTATATATTGACAGAAATATGTACTGTTGTTTCCCCAAATCAATGATTATGGGATTTCTTCTTATTTATTTTTCTGATCATATATGGCCATTTTAAGGGTCCGTGAGATGACCCAGTGCTACCAAGCGGGAAGGAAGGTATAAATTGCATCTTCAAGATGCACATTTTTGGAAGGAAAGAACCAAATCTTTTTAGGTGTTCTCTAATCTGTAGGCACAAGCAGCAGCAGGAGCATGTGCACACACTCACACACAATAAAAATAATAAAAAGTATACAAAATAAGCTAGTAAGTATTTATGATAAACTGTGGTTGAAAAGTTCACGATTACAAACAATGCTGCTATGAACATAGTTGAGCATATATTTTCGTTGTATGATAGGGCATCTCTTGGGTATATTCCCAAGAGTGGTATTGCTGGGTCCAGGGGTAGGTTGATCCCGAATTTCCTGAGAAACCTCCACACTGCTTTCCAAAGTGGTTGCACAAGTTTGCATTCCCACCAGCAATGGATGAGTGTACCCCTTTCTCCACAACCTCTCCAGCAAAGGCTATCATTGGTGTTTCTGATTTTAGCCATTCTGACAGGTGTAAGATGGTATCTTAAAGTTTTCTTGATTTGCATTTCACTGATTGCTAAGGAAGTTGAGCATGACCTTCATCAGGCGATGAAAGGAGACAGAAACAGAGACCCACACTGGAGCACCGGACTGGAATTCCAAGGTCCAAATCAGGAGCAGAAGGAGAGAGAGCAAGAGCAAGGAACACAGGACCATGAGGGGTGCACCCCACACACTGAGACAATGGGGATGTTCTATTGGGAACTCACCAAGGCCAGCTGGCCTGGGTCTGAAAAAGCCTGGGTTAAAACCGGACTCGCTGAACATATCAGACAATGAGGACTACTGAGAACTCAAGAACAATGGCAATGGGTATTGATCCTACTGCACGTACTGGTTCTGTGGGAACCTAGGCAGTTTGGATGCTCACCTTACTAGACCTGGATGGAGGTGGGTGGTCCATGGACTTCCCACAGGGCAAAGAACCCTGATTGCTCTTCGGGCTGACAAGAGAGGGGGACTTGATTGGGGAAGGGGAAGGGAAATGGGAGGCGGTGGCGGGGAGGAGGCCGAAATCTTTAATAAATAAATTAATTAATTAAAAAAGTTTTTGTAGGGAAATGGGAGGCAGTGGCGGGGAGGAGGCAGAAATGTTTATTAAATAAATAAATAAATTCAATAAAAAAAAAGTTTTGCCTCACAGGAGAGAGGCAGTGCGTCCCTCAGGCAAAAAAAAAAAAAAGTTCATGATTAAAATATTCAGGCTTTATTCATTCAAAAAAGCAAAGTGACATATAAAATTTAATATAACATCATAATCTATATTAATATTTGCTATAACAGATAAAACAGTAAGTGAAAAAATATTCGCTGATGCAATTGAGTTATTAAAAATGATTTATGTCTAGTGATATTAATGTATTACAAACATGTATTTAAACACAGAGGCTTCACTCTTTTGGTATTAAAGCCTATGGCTACTTATAACTATTGCCACTTCATGTCTCACTAATTTTAAGGACTGTTTATGTATATATATATATATATATATATATATATATATTCTTGTGAGATATTCTTTTTCTGTGAGAGTTTAGAAACTGATTAAAGACTATGTTTTAAAATACCAAATGTGCAATAAAATCCTTTCAGATTTCTTTCATATCTTCATATCATTGTGATTTATCTTGCAGCCAGCCAGGACACTATATAGTTCAAGTGCAGAAATACATTTATCACAGACCTCAATAATATCAAAGTAGTTATCAAGAATATCCTTTGTCTAACAATAAGTGCAAAGATAAGTATGACTGTATTACTTTAATATATAGTGTAAGAGTAAAACACTTTAATCATTTCAGATATTAGTCTCATTTTAATGTCTGTTAAATAGTAGCTTGAATTTCTCAGTTTCTTCATTTTGTTTTCTCTTCATTCATGCCATCAAGGGATCATAATGAACTTTGGAGAAGATTATTTTTCCAAAACATGATATTAAGCTTTTTCTTTAAAACAATTGATCCTTTGGAGAGTGAGAAGAGAAAATGGCAGTAGAAAACATCCACATTAGAATACTGAGTTTCTGTTAAATCTATAACAATGTGCATTATAGCTTTACACAGGAAATCATTGCCTGAAGCCAAGACACCTGCTCCTTCTGTCCTGAATTAAATTTATGATGTGAGCTGTAAGTAAGCAACAAAAAAAGTATAGTATCATTTGTCTTTCCAAAAGTTGCATATTCTGTATATTGAATGCCTAAGAAAGAAAAGAATATTGGAACATATCATATCTTCCTGGGTGTGTTAGCACAAGAATATTTTTCAATATGTTTTTGAACCTTAAGAAAGAGAAGGGAAGCGTTTAAATAATCAAAGTCAATAAAATGTGCATTAATAATATATAACAAAGATGTTTATTTACATGACAATATTATCAAGTCCTAGAAAAAGAGACATAAGGTATCTACAGAACTAGAGAAGTGACAATGTTTTCCTACTTGTTTCAGTTCTGAAAGACATGCACATTATGAAATGTACACAGCAATGTGATCAAGTCCTAGAAAAGGAGGCACATAAGGTATCTACAGAATGACTACAGATACAACAATGTGTTCTAATAGATTCAGTTCTTGAAATACAAATAATAGTTGATCAGCTAAGATCTACAGCCTGTGTGTCCATCTTTAAAGCTCATGCTGGGAGAAACCATGGCTTCAAAACTTCCCACTCTCAACTTCTATGAGTTATGTAGTATTGTTATGTTTCATACTTAATGTTTACAATGAAATGACAAGTCACGTTTTCCATACCTCTGTGTCATCCTATTTTTACGTTCTCAACTGCTCTCATAAAACTAGGTGATTCCTGTGTGTGTTTGAACATTCAGAATAAAACACTCCTTTTCTTATGCATTCTGCAATTGATGAAGATATTCTTCTCAGTTTGTTACTTTAAGTGTTACCTAATATTGTGAAAAAAATATCTCAGGGAAAAATATAGACTTAACATCTCTGTTAGAACTCACTCATTAGAATTCCCACTAAACATTAGCAGAAAGACACTATAGACACATGAGCACCAATCCCTCATCTTACTTGAAAGTACAATCAGGGAAACCACTTCATGCCTGAACCACGTTCCATATATTATACTCCCTGGGGACCAAAGATATGACTCAGTCTTGCAAAATACCTGGGTTTGTTTCCCGGTACTTAGGCAGGGTGGCTCAGAAATGCCTGTCTCTTGGTCTAGAGAGCACCATTACCTGTGGGTACTTTTCCACATGTGAACATACCTATACACAAACACAAATGTATGCACATACCTAAAAATGATTTTCAAAAACGTTTTTACACTTTTCTACTTCTCAATCGGAAATTATACTCTGTAAGTAGAACTTAAGAAGTTGATTGAGGGCCGGGCGATGGTGGCGCATGCCTTTAGTCCCAGCACTCGGGAGGCAGAGGCAGGCGGATCTCTGTGAGTTCGAGACCAGCCTGGTCTACAGAGCTAGTTCCAGGACAGGCTCCAAAGCCACAAAGAAACCCTGTCTCGAAAAAAAAAAATTGATTGAGGGGGAAATGCTAAGTATTCTTCTAAACTATCAAATTGTGGTCACTAAATGCAGAGAGAAAGACATACTCATCTCAGAGTTAATAAAATGAAAACAAAATCAAATCTAGCAAGGAAACAAAGCAACAAAAATAGTTTTCAGGAATAAAACTTGTCATGTGTTCATGTAGACATGAAACCTAAGAAAGGGAATATTTGGCATACCTCACTTTTTAAACTTTAATTTTGAAATTGCTGGTAACTGCTTTGTCAGAGCTTTAACAACCAATAATACACCTTAAAATCATAGAAGAAACAGGCCTATGACATGGGATTCTTAAGGTTTAGATGCCAAATGTCCCACAACATCATACATGTTTAAGGCTTAATCCCACAGTCGAGCAATACTCAGAAGTACGGCCAATGGCTGGTTTTTGGATCCTTAAAGTTCTGACCTCTTTAATAGGTTGATCCATTTAAAGATTCATAATTGAATGGGCTTCTTGAGGCGATCAGACCTTTAAAGGGGAATCATTAGAGGCAACTGATCATCTAGTAAGTTTCTCAAGTTTCCCTCTGTCTTTTCCTTTCCACCCTATTCACAATGATCTGAGTAGATTTGCTCTATCTCATACATCCTGCCTTGATGTTGAACCTCATCCCAGTCCCAGAAACAACAGACCCCAGTGACCATGGACTTAATTATGGAATCTGTGAGTCACTGAAAGTCCTTCAGTATTTTAAATCAGTTTTCTCAAGGGTTTTCTCACATCAACAGAAATCTGACTGAAGGAGTGTGGAATCATTTATAAGGACTTGGGATGATTTATTTTCTAATCCCACTCTGGGGCTAGTAATGGATAAGTTTGGACATAAAATGTTTCTAAGAGAGCAATTCCATCAGTCAAGTTAGATAAGAACTTCCCATCTACAGATCAGAATAAGGCTTTGGACACAGAAAAACAAAACAAGCCTCACTTTTTTTCTGGTTAGATTGAAGAAGGTGGGATATATGTCTTTATTTCTGATCTGAATGGAAACATCCACTGGGAATGATTTCTTACCATTTTCCCAAAACATCATACATCAGTATTTTGTGGCAGACTTCTAAAGTGGTTGGATCAAAACGTTAAGTCCTTTAGGCATGCTTGGTTTTCTGCAGCATTAAGCTACTTGATAAGGTATTTGGATGGTTACAGTCAGCCAGAATCTCTCTGTATAGAGAACAGATACATATTATCAAAAGGGCAGTGTGTACTAGAGGCTTCTATTTTTATTGTTTTTGTAATAGAGTTCTCCATTTTTAAAAATATACCTAGTTTCTCAGACCCAAAAAGAGGAATATGATTTTTTTTTATCTGGCGATGGAGATAGAGACACACATTGGGACACTGGACTGAGCTCCCAAGGCCCATATGAAGAGTAGAAAGAGGGAGAACATGAGCAAGGAAGTCAGGACCGCTAGGGGTGTGTCCACCCACAGAGACTGTGGGACTGAACTAATGGGAGCTCACCAAAGCCACCTGGAATGGAACTGAATGAGCATGTGATCAAACCGGACTCTATGAATGTGGCTGACAATGAGTGCAGACTGAGAAACCAATGTAAATGACACCGTTTTTTTTCCTTTTTTAAATTTATTTATTAAAGATTTCTGTCTCTTCCCCACCGCCGCCTCCCATTTCCCTCCCCCCTCCCCCAATAAAGTCCCCTCCCTCATCAGCCCAAAGAGCAATCAGGGTTCCCTGCCCTGTGGGAAGTCCAAGGACCACCCACCTTTATCCAGGTCTAATAAGGTGAGCATCCAAACTACCTAGGCTCCCGCAAAGCCAATACATGCAGCGGGATCAAATACCCATTGCCATTGTTCTTGAGTTCTTAGTAGTCCTCATTGTCTGCTATGTTCAGTGAGACCGGTTTTAACCCAGGCTTTTTCAGACCCAGGCCAGCTGGCCTTGGTGAGTTCCCGATAGAACATCCCCATTGTCTCAGTATGTGGGTGCACCCCTCGCGGTCCTGAGTTCCTTGCTCGTGCTCTCTCTCCTTCTTCTCCTGATTTGGACCTTGAGATTTCAGTCTGGTGCTCCACTGTGGGTCTCTGTCTTTGTCTCCTTTCATCGCCTGATGAAGGTTAATATTCAGGAGGATGCCTATATGTTTTTCTTTGGGTTCTCCTTATTTAGCTTCTCTAAGATCACGAATTATAGGCTCAATGTCCTTTATTTATGGCTAGAAACCAAATATGAGTGAGTCCATCCCATGTTCCTCTTTTTGGGTCTGGCTTACCTCACTCAGGATAGTATTTTCTATTTCCATCCATTTGCCTGCAAACTTCAGGAAGTCCTTGATTTTTACTGCTGAGTAGTACTCTAATATGTATATATTCCATACTTTCTTCATCTATTCTTCAATTGAAGGGCATCTAGGTTGTTTCCAGGTTCTGGCTATTACAAACAATGCTGCTATGAACATAGTAGAGCATATACTTTTGTTGTATGATAAGGCCTCTCTTGGGTATATTCCCAAGAGTGGTATTGCTGGGTCCAGGGGTAGGTTGATCCCGAATTTCCTGAGAAACCTCCACACTGCTTTCTAGAGTGGTTGCACAAGTTTGCATTCCCACCAGCAATGGATGAGTGTACCCCTTTCTCCACACCCTCTCCAGCAAAGGCTATCATTGGAATCGAATAGAAGACCCTGACATTAACCCACAAACCTATGAATATCTGATTTTCGATAAAGTAGATAAAAGTGTACAATGGAAAAAAGAGAGCATCTTCAACAAATTGTGCTGGCAAAACTGGATGTCAATCTGCAGAAGAATGAAAATAGATCCATATCTACCACCATGCACAAAACTCAAGTCCAAGTGGATTAAAGACCTCAATATCAGTCTGAACACACTGAACCTGATAGAAGAGAAAGTGGGAAGTACTCTACAAAACGTGGGCACAGGATACCACTTCCTACGTATAACCCCAGCAGCACAGACATTAAGGGCCTCATTGAACAAATGGGACCTTCTGAGACTGAGAAGCTTCTGTAAAGCAAAGGACACTGTTGCTAAGACAGAAAGGCAACCCACTGACTGGGAGAAGATCTTCACCAACCCCGCAACTGACAAAGGTCTGATCTCCAAAGTATATAAAGAACTCAAGAAACTAGACCATAAAAGGCTAATCAACCCAATTATAAAATGGGGCACTGAGCTGAACAGAGATCTCTCAACAGAAGAAGTTCAAATGGCCAAAAGACACCTATGGTCATGCTCAACTTCCTTAGCGATCAGGGAAATGCAAATCAAGACAACTTTAATATACCATCTTACACATGTCAGAATGGCGAAAATAAAAAACACCAATGACACCGGGTTTTGATTCTACTGCATGTATTGGCTTTTTGGGAGCCTAGTCAGTTTGGATGCTCACCTTCCTAGACCTGGATGGAGAGGGGAGGACCTTGGACTTACCACAGGGCAGGGTACCATGACTTCTCTTTGGACTGGAGAGCGAGGGGGAGGGGGAGAGGGAAGGGGGAAAAAATTGGAGGTTGGGAGAAGGTGGAAATTTTTAATAAATAAAAAAATAAAAATTACATCAAAATGATTTTATCCATAAATGTGGAAATTTGGCAATGTTCAAGCAAATTATCTGTAGAAAGAATGATGCAGAAATTGGTTTTTTTGAGGATATAATAATTACAATATTTCTCCTTTCCCTTTCTTCCATACATACCCCTGGATTCTCTCTTCAAATTCATGGGCTCGTTTTTCACTAACTGTAAAAAACTGTAAAATCATTTTGTTGGTGGTGGGTTTTTTTGGTTGTTGTTTTTGTTTGTTTGTCTGTTTTTTCAAGACATGGTATCTCTGTGAAACAATTTTTTCTGTCCTAAAACTTGCTCTGTAGACCAGACTGGCCTTGAACTCACAGAGATCCATCCACCTGTGCCTTCCAATTGCTGGGTAAAGGCTTGCACCACCACCCCTGGGCCTGTAGTCCATATAATCTTATCAGAGCAAACAGTTTGGAGATTGGATGACCAGTTGGTATGCTGTTCCTTGTGAAATTATGCAGAAGATATAATGTATCTTTGTCACTACTATGTGCTTGCAACTGTCGTTGCTGGGGATGTTGTAATCATTAGTATAATAATGTTAGTTCTTTGAAAAGGTCAGGAGGGTCCACAGCATCCATCCCTACTTTCTATTGGGATGAATAAACATGATTTACTTACTTCACAACTAAAATGAGATTAAAATTTGATGTTAGTAGTCATCCTGACCAATTCCTATCAAAACCACTATGGTATTTTATTAATTACGTAAAATAAAGGTTGAAATAAAATTTTCCACATGTAATTGAGACTTTCAGGCTAATCTGGTAGTTTTATCATAACCTGGTCATTGAAACAGAATGTTTTTCCTTTACTCTTTGAAACAAAGTTTAGTGTACCCCAGGCTTGTCTTGAAATCACTATATAGCTAAAAGTGACCCTAAACTTTTAAGTTATATTTTACTATTATTACTTTGCAGGAATGGGTGTTTCTCTTGCATATTATGTCTGTGTATCACACTCGGGAAGCTAAAAGATAATGCCAGATACCCTGGGGCTGGAGTTATTGAAGGTTGCCAGTAACCAAGTGGGTACAAGGAAGCAAATCTGAGTACTCAGTAGAGCAATCAATCTTCTGGAACCATCTCTTTCCTTGAACTCAAGCTTCTAACTCTCATTCCTCTAATTCTCAAATGCTAGTGGACATGTGTTACCACACCTCTTTAGAGCCCGTGCCAGCCTCAGAAGCACTCTATGGACTCGGCTACAAAGCCAACAGAAAACTTTGTTTTTTAAACCTAAGCTAAGCTAATACTTTTTGAAAGTTATGTAATATGTATCAACTCTATTGTAGGATTAATACGGGATATAAAAAGTTGACTTTATGAAAATACTTGATTCAAGTGTCTAAGAATTTATTTGTATGCTAAACCACTTAACTTGCCTGGAGCCAGAGCATGAAAAGTGTGATTTAAATTTTATACAAGTTGTTTTCAATTTCAAATATAAAAATCTTATTATAAGATTACAATAAATTATGCATAATGAATTATGCTAGATAAAATTATTATTAAGTAATTTTAATGAAAATAGACTGTAACGGTAGTGTAGTACAGCTTTAAAACAATGTTTTTATATACTGGTACATGCTTCAGAATACACATTTTCCACATGGTTATCAATTTGATTTTGTAAGATAGTGGCTTTTAGAGCAATTGTAACCTTTGTCATTTGATAGTGATGTCCGATGTAGATCTAGTCCTCCACTGACTTTCAGATATGGAAGTCTACTAGAAAAGCCATATGTTCTATTATAATTCTGGTTGGACCCAGGATTATAATCTATTAAGGTGAACAATTTCTAAAAAAATTTTTTTCTGTTGTTATTAATCATGTAATTACTGATTAGTAAAGAGTTTGATAAAATGTTTTATATTTTAATTAATAAAGGAAATATTTGCCATAGACTAGACTGGTAAATTTCTCAAAGAAATATTAAAATAAGAGACTAACAATGAGCCACTAATTAGTAAATAAGTATAGCTTTATAGCTATACTCTATTATATAGGTTGAAAACAATAAATATTGTTTCTTCAAATGTTCTTGTGTTTCATAAAAGTAAAAAGAAATTTTAAAAAGTGTTGTCTCTAAGTATGGTGGTGTTAGTTTTTGGAGATGGTCTCAGTTTTTTTTTTATTTCTTCTTTTTTCTATTTTATTTATATCGGGGAGAGAGAGAGAGAGAGAGAGAGAGAGAGAGAGAGAGAGAGAGAGAGAATGGCATGGCTATTTTTCTTTGGAATTTAATTAATTTATATATTAATATGTGTAACTCTTTGAATATATACTTTACTTTTAAATAAAATAAAAATATACAAAAAATACATAGGCAACAAATTTACCTCCTCTTCACTTTTAAGAAATATTATCTTCTCTAGAAAACCTTTATAGAGAATATGCCAGTCATACATGATGATTTGTGTATATGATGTCTCACACTTTACAGTTTCATCTTAGTGTTGATCATATGGTTAGCACTATATTCGGTGCCCTCACTTCCACAGCAAGCAATTGATGTCTACCACAGCATTACTTGAGACACTTACAAGGCTCATTAATATTATCAAAATGAACTACAAAATGAATTTTTTGGTATAGTTTCATGTTCCTGAAGGAAAAGGGTTAGGACACATAACCTAACTGAATACCTTATTATAATGTTGTGTGTTCCACATTGCTATTATCGTTGTTCAAAGTAATAGCAGCTCAAATTAATTTTCTTTTACACTGGCATATTGTTTCAATTTATTTAATTATTGAAAAATAAATTTGAAAAAACATTTAAAATAATGTTTAATATTTAATAAATAATAATTAAACAATATATTTAATACTAATAACATATAATCTATAAATATTCTTACATATCAATGTCAAATACAAGCAATTTTGGTAGTTTAAATCTGTATCAGTATTTAGAGCTTATGGTGAAGATCCAGCAATTGTAATGATGTAAATGAAGCATGATTTCACTCTACATCAATTATTAAAACTGTATTTTTATATAGAAAATCACTGCCTGGACTCAGGCATGCGCACACTAGTATATACACATGCACATGCAAACACACACACATGCCCACACAGATGCAAGGAAGTGGAGAAATCACCTCGTCTGAACTTTATACTTTATATGACTGTATATAGCTTTTCTTCTTATTTACTTTTCATTAGTGTCTCTCCTTTTAAATTCCTTTCTGAGCTCAAAATTTAGACACTGGTAAATATAACATGTCCTCGAAATTTCTCTGTAACACAATTATATGCTATCAATCAAATTCATTTTTAAAACATGTTCACATTTCAAAGCTACCGAAAACTTCTTTGAGGAGAATATATCTTTAAGTCTGCATTGAGTAGTGCAGTCACATTCACCCCGTGCAGGAACACTGCCCTGCTAATCAAGTGTAAGAGAAAAGAGTACCCAGGAAAGTCAGAGTGGGATTTCTGCTGCACCAAGCCATACTAAAACAGATTAATGCATTCAAACTAATGGTGGGGAAGACCCCAGTGACCAGTGTGGTAGTCGATGTACATGAAAGCGTTTAAGATTTCATTCCTTGTTAGTTTGATCTATCTACATTAAAAAGGATGTGCTAGGAAGCAGTTTAAACTAAAAAAGGTCCATTTGTCTCCTTCTGGAGCAGAAAGTAATAGCTGCCCAATTTTATCTCTTTATATAAAAGAAAGAGAGTGAGGAAAAATTTGATCTATGACAGATCAGGCTCAGAGAATCTTAGAAATTTGTCTAAAATGGAATTGTTCCAGACTCATGCATATTGATTATACAGATGAGTACTTTAGCATCCCCGAAAGCCCTGTCAGAATTTAGCTCTTGAGCAAGGTAACCACAGGAAAGAGTCCCATAGCTGATTCGATGGTAATGAGTCGCTTTTTCACAATGAAGTCATATTATGGTCAGAAATAGATCTTCCTTGAAGCATTAATTCCAGACACTAAAGGAGTGATTACATTTGTATAGATATCATTCTGCCTTTTTTTTTAATTAACACGTAGCTGAATCCATAAGACTAAAAGAAATGTTCTGCTGTCGATCTGTTTCAAGGATCTGATCTGGAATATGTCCTCTCGTTTACTGCCCAAGAAAAACCGCCACTGTTTTATCTAAAAGCCTACGACCCTAAACTCTATCATTTCAAACTTTCTTTTCTGCTACTTTAACCTTAATCCTGCCTACAGGTGGCATCTCACTCCATTCAATTGCAGTAGACTTTTTCACACATTTAAAATTTACCCTGTTGTCTTCACAACCCTCGTCGATATAATTTGATTTGTAGTTAGCCAGCCTTTCAGTGATACATGTTTATGAACCGTCTTGCATTTTTCCATAGTCACTAAAGATAGGTAATACTTTAATTTTTTGCACAAGAAGTTGTAAGTACAATTATACTTGAAACTAAGCTCTTTAATTGGTCAAAAACATATAATTGTGGATAATGATTTTTTTAAAGCAAAATAATTTTACTCCTATGGTAGTCATTCTTATATCAAAGGCTCTCTCTCTCTCTCTCTCTCTCTCTCTCTCTCTCTCTCTCTCTCTCTCTCTCTCTCTCTGTCTTCATTGTTCATAATGAGGCTTGAATGTTCTACTACATGATAGTAATAATTTCCAAGTATTTTCTTTTTTAGAGGCTATACTTTTATTATTTTGGAGGATTTTAAGTGTGAAGAGTTAGCAAAGACCTTCTTACTTCTCAAATATGAAAATACTACTTACGTTTTATCTTTGTTTAGAATGTTAACTCATTGCAAAAGGAAAATTAAATCTTTTGGAAAACATTGTGTATAGTTGGTAAACTTGATTTTTTTGAGAGGAATCTTTGTTATACAAATGTTATCAACTTCAAGCTTTGCCTTGGATACTATACTAAACAATTCTTTACATATTCTGCAAGCCAAAGTTTTATATATGCTTGAGATCATTTGGACCATTTCATCATTTGGTTTATTTCTCTGATGAAAAAATTTTGCTTACATCAGAATTATGTATTGTATTATTTTGATGGCAAATCCATGATCCCAGAAATTTAGTTTAAAGTTATATTAAAATTTTTTCATATATGCCATTTCATATAGACTTAAAAAACTTTTAATACTCTTAAAATTGGGATTCAATTTGATTTTCTGAATTAAATATTTAATACAGAATTTATAATCGATACAAATATAAAAATGAGCCTATCCAATATTTAAATATATAGACAAATGTATTATTATATATAAATGAATCTTTCTGTCAAATAATTAGTTAGGTATGGTTATTTTTCTGAGACATATGTTAGATGCTAATTGTTCAGGCTACTTATCCTTTGAACATTAAATGATTATACTGAATTTTATCAATCAAATGATTGTCAAACAACCAGCTTTAAATATTTAATTATTTAAATATTCAAACTGGAATGACAAGTGAAAATCCATCTCCAGTTCAAATGTGAATGTGGAAAGCCTATGATCTTATTACACATTCTGAAACCTAACTGAATATCTTATGCTCTTCGACCATAAGACTGAATGAATGAAATTATAATCAGAGCTGACAATATATTCACTTTAATTATTTGTTCTCCTCAGTTCCCACTACATGTACCATTCTCTCTGTTATTCATCCAAATTTAAATTAAGACTTAAAAAGTCAAATGTTCTAAGATAATATTAAATGGCAGCGAGATAACAAGTGTGAAAGAGTGTGCGTCATGAAAGTAGCAATTAGCATAGAACCCAGAACTCTAGTATTTGACATTTAAGCATCTCTCTCAAGACTTCATCATGAACAATTTATAGCCTTAACTACAAATGAAATGTCAGAGATAATTGGTCATGTACCTTTGATATTTCATCTTAGGGTTGGTGAATCAATTTTATAATTTGGAACATTTAAAGCCAATATCAGGGACTAGAATTTCAGAATTAGCTTATTTTTTAAAATAATATATAGTTTATCCCATTTCTTCAAATATAATAGTATAGTTACATTAGCACAATGATAGCATTTAACACCCCACACATAGAAAATAAGAATAGTAATAGTAATAATATAATAAATATCTTTTTATATTTTCTTTTAAGTGAAGTAAACTTAGTATACTGTACTGTAATTTTGAAGCTTGAAAAAAGCTACATAATTTCAAGAACCTTATTTATATGTCTGTAACAGGAATTCCTCATTACAGTTTTTCCACAAACCTTAACATATGCAAATATCTTTCATCATGACTTATAAGTAAGACCAACAACCTTAGTTTAGAAAAGTATTACAAAAACAAGTAATATTCCAAAACATTATATAGAATTGGATTCACTGTAAAATCTAAAATGAAAAATTCTGGAATCTAGAAATTGCTATCTTGCTGGCAAGGTACCTTGGTGGTTAGAACACTTGCCTTGTCAGCCTAAAAGGAGAGAATGCTGTTTGAAAATTTATTCTCTGATCTCTACAAGTGGACCATGGCACACGCACTCCTGCACTACATAAATAGATAATGCACATACATAATAATAGGAAATACAAAGTTTTCAAGTTTATCTAATATTTACATATATATATATATATATATATATATATATATATGAAGTGGGTACACTTAAGAGTAAATTAAAACATATTTAATACAATTATATTTTCAAAACCACACCATTGGTTGAAAGTAAATACTCTTCATCTTGAATGAAAAATAAACTTCTAATTTCAAATGTACCAGATTCATTGAATCTTGCCATTTGATTTAGTCTTGTGAGTTCTAATCCTTCCTAATAGATGACATTCATGCATATAGACTTTTGGGCTTAGAAAGAAAGAATCATTCAATCCTACTTATCACTTAGTGTTACTGCTCATACCCTGACTCCCTTTGCTGCAAACAAAATGAGTTATATGATGATCAAAATTTAAATGTTTAATAACAGAAAATTTGTTTTCATGTATTTTCACTAATTTGGCTGGAAGGAAAGAGCTGTCTATCGTTATAGAAGTGTATACCTTTCTCTCTAACCCAGCTTGGCCATGTTCTTTTCTCAATCACTCCAGGCTACATACACTGACACTCAAGTCTATCTTTCAGCCTTTCATATACATTACCTCTCTCCTTCTATGCCGTCATCTTCCCACACTATTTATTCTAGCTTGTTATATTGGTTGACACTGCTTTTGCTGTGATGAAATACCATGGCCAGGAGAAACTTATGGATAAAGATGTTGTTTTGACTTACACATTTAGAGGGAGAGAGTTCATGATGCTGGGGGAGGTATGGCAGCAGGTGACATCAGCAGAAAACTGAGAGATAAGAACTTTATCCACAGGAATGGAGCAGGGAATGGCACTGAAAGTAGGATGGCATTACAAGCTCTCAAGAACTATCCCCGGGAGGTATGCTAACACTGGAAAGACCCACCTCCTAAATGGTCCATAGCAGCAGCATCAGGTAAGGGCCACGTGTCCAAACACCTCAATCTATGAGAGACACTTTTTATTGAAAACATCACACTTGTTTATATCTGAAGATATTTTAAGGCCTATATAGCTCGTGTCAGTTGAATGACATAATCAGTAATTTTTTAACTGTCCATAAATAACATTTTCTTCTTTTTGAATGTCCTACAGAGGAGTTTGTCCTTTACATCTGCATTGAAGTACAACTGCATTTGCAAAAGAAAAACACTCGTTCCCTTGCATACTCTAGCCAAAGCTTGTCAGTGTATAAAGTCTGCCATGGAATGCAGGTAAGCTCCAGAATCACAAGATCCTCAGCAGTTCCACTGGAGCCCATTTTTACTCCCTCAGCTTCCTATTGCTTAACAATAATTGGTCAGTATGTTTTTCTCGAGCATTATTGTAGAGGTAACTTATTTGATGTCATGTGTAATCTTACGTCATGGGTTAAGGATATTATAAATCAGTTGGTGATATGTGGTGTAAAGTTCTGAGCACAATGACTGTTACATAATGAGGAATTAATAATTGCAGTTCTTTACACTAACAAACTTCCACTGACCTTGGAGAATAAGGTCAGCCACTTGAGAACAATATCAGGTCTTAATGTAAACCTTTGCCTCCCTGATATCCATAGACATACACTGGGATAAATCCTTCAGATTTTATCTCTCATTTAATCCCTTTCTTCTCTCTCTAGACCACACCCACACATACATATAGTAATTTTTCTCTCACTCTATAAAAGTAGAATTGTCATTTGGGCAGTGATGGCACATGCCTTTAATCACAGCACTGGGGAGGCAGAAGCAGGCAGATATTCTGTAAGTTCGAGGCCAGCCTGGTCTACAAAGGCTAGTTCCAGGACAGGCTCCAAAGCTACAGAGAAACCCTGTCTTACAACAAACAAACAAACAAAAAAGTGAAATTGTCACATGTTTTGTAAGAAAACATATGAAATATTCAAGTAATAACTAGACAGCTAACTCTAGGATATATGTTGAACCTTTTAGTGAGTTAGTGTGCTGCTAAACTTTCTAAGAATTGCTGTTACCCTGAAAGTTTTTACTTATTCTTTTGATGAATATGTTTTCTAGGTTGTGATGATATGCTTCAGTGAGTTTATTTTTCATCATCAGATATTTCTTATACTTTCTCAATTAGGTGACTTCTATACTATGAACATTTTAATATATGCTTATATATATTTTCTTTAATTTTTTTCTGGGAGTAAAGATGAGTAATTTCCTGACCTTTATTCTTCCAATACTCATTTTATTCAGATATTTATCATCATATGCACTATTTCTTGATTCTTATCTTTCATATGTTATTGCATCTCTGATGTGTTTATGATGTCCAAAATTTTCCTTATATAAATATATTAACTTTTCTAAGCTTCTGAAAGTTTCAGTGTTATGTTGTGACCTGGATCTACTTTTCTGAAATGTTTCTGTTTGTAGAGATGCAAACTCTTTTTTAATTCACTGAGTAAACAGATTATAACATCTCTATCAGGTTTATTTGTGAATTACATTCGTTTCTTTGTCACTTAGGCACTACCTAGGTTTGGGAAGAATTTTTTCTCCTTGCTGAATATTAGAAGATATATTAATAAGCACTTTGTTTTTTACTTATGTGCTGACAGGAATACATTTGACAATGTGGTTAGAAGTACAGTTTATCAGAAAGATGGCCCAATATCTGTCTCTTTTCCTTGAACTTCTCATATGCTCCTGATATAACATATCTATATTGAGAATTGATGATGGCAATACCATTCAGCATGTGGAGACTAGAGACAGGAAAACAAGCTCATATGGTAAAGTTCAGTAATCACCTGAGATTGCCACCATGTGCTTCTCAGTCATATTGGTCTCTGTGATACTGAGACCCTGCTGAGAAAATCAGGTTCCTTCAAAATGAACATGCTCTAAGGATGATGTAAGCTTTTCTTCTCATTTTCTAATAGCTGTTGTGTTGTCACCAAACTTTCACCTCATTCCCTTGGTTCAATATTAAATAAATATTTCTTATAAAGTTTTTTATAAGACGTCGAACATTTAAATCTTTGACATTTCTATAATTTGACATTTATAAACAAAAGATCAATTGGGTGTAATTGCTCAGTGATTATACATACATAATTTAAATTATCGTTAAATGAACAAATAAAAGGCTCAAGATATTAAAAGCCTGAGAACCTAAATTTTCATATTATATATTACATTTGCTATTTTATGAATCAGTAAAATTTTGCTCAGTACTAAAATGTTTGCAATGCCTCACAGTAATCATGAAATATGCCAATGCCAACTTATGACTGAATAAATTTATTTTCTCATGCTCTTCAACATTACCTAATGACATATCAAAGAGATTCTCTAAGGTTTGCCTTTTCTGACTTTTATTAATACAAAATACGATGAATTCTTACAAAAAGTAGTATTAATTAAATTCGATAATTTGTCAGAACATACAGTTAACCATGTAGGACATTGTAAGCCTTGAGCAAATATCTGCTAACTTGTCATTTTTACAAGGCAAATTACAAAAAAAAAGACTTTGAAGTAAAATTTTAGGTTTAAAAATGTCTCTGTATAGCAATTTTTAGTAGCAAATTGTAAATTTTAGCCAACTATGAGAGAGAGAATGAACAGATCTTGGCTTATGAATCTTGTAATTAAGGAACACTACACAGGCTAGTTTTGTTGTTGATATATTTGTAAAAGTTCCATATGGATAACTGGTGTCTAGTACGACAGTAGTCACAGAAGTCAAAAAAGCAGTTTTAATGCTCAGAGATTAATCAGCAAGGAAAAACAGGGGCAAATGACCCACTGTTAGTCGATGCCCCCAAAATCAGGAGCGTTGACTAGAAGAATGGAATCTCTTCTGTGTTTCCTATCTCACATCACAACCAAGAGGCACCTAATGCTCTCAGAGTGAGTGTGAATGTTCTGGAAGCCCTGGAGTTCACGGAGTACAAGTACTGCAGAAAATGCCTCTCGAATGAACAGGGACACAACATCCTCTGTTCCTCACGGTACCTCTTTTCTTCAAAATATGGTCTTCAGGGCATTTTGCTTGAATTGTCACCCAAACATGGTTGAATCGGTGAGACCCTGTCCTCTAACATGGCACATCGAGTCTCACAAACGCTGTCCATCACATTAAGCCACAACAGTGTATACTAGTCAATGTAGTTTCCTTCCTTGATTAAAAAAAGGAAATTTTTGCTTCCATCTTGTGTTGTTCTGTTTTTTAAATAATAAATCTGCAGCAACTAATTTACACATTGGAAATGAATGTGAAAAACTAATTACTTAGCCCTGGGCAAAAAAAAAACCAAACCAGAAACTTTAATTCAAAAATCATGTAATGAATTTGGCCTTTAATTTCTGTTTTATTTACCTTTTGTAGTTTATGAACACTATCACAAGTTTCATCTTGTTGTGCCTCTTGAACAAGATAGTAATAGAAATTCTACAACCACAAATAAATCCCTAGCATTCCAAAATTATAACATGTATAAAACATTATGATGAAGATTAAAAATATGGGTATAAATATAAACTATATTAATAGTTGCAAGATTAGAAGCAATAGTACTTCCATGGAAATTTAATAGTTTAAGACAATAAATTGTGTGTAACAAACCACCTGTATTGGATATCTTTTTTTTTTTTTTTTTTGGGATTTTTCGAGACAGGGTTTCTCCGTAGCTTTTGTCCTGGAACTAGCTCTTGTAGACCAGGCTGGCCTCGAACTCACAGAGATCCGCCTGCCTCTGCCTCCCGAGTGCTGATTAAAGGCATGTGCCACCACCGCCCGGCTTGCCACCTGTATTGGAAACTCACCAACTAATAAGTCAAATTTAAGATTTATGAAGAAATATAAAATGTGAAAAGTTTCTATTATTTAATACTGATGTTGGCAATGTAATGTCGCTTGTACTATTTTGTTCTCTTCAAAAGTTACTGAAATTATAGATTGTGAAGAATGATATACTTAACAGATTATTACATATTTCTTAGAGCTAATTTCAAATATTTTCAACAAAGCAGATGTGTTTGAACAATGAATAAGTTAATTTTTTGATTGAATTTTTACACACTTAGATAAAAGTCATTGTTCTGCAATAAGTAGACACAACTTTAAATAATCAGTTTATAAACATTTTAAGAACGTAAACTTGTAATATGCTTATTCACAAATATCTATATCTTGACTTATAAATACCATAAAAACTACTGTAAATTTAAGAATGTATAGTGCAAAAGGAGCAGAAAGAAATGCAGATGGATTTTTATAAAAATGAGGAGAATAATACGGAAGAAAGATAATATAAATAATAACAAGAATGGTAATGTGATAAATGAAAGAAATATGTTTCAGGACAAGCATCACTTTATTTCTTACTAACATGGCATTTACATCCTCTAATTACAAAACTAGGCCAAAGATTGTCATGGTTGTCTGAGTTTGTAGGTCTAGCACTCTGTCCTACAGTTCAGGATGGAAGCCTGTTCTAGTCCTTCCGGGTACATAACCAATCCCAGGTACCGAGGGATACATAAAGAAGGCAATATTTAAAATAAAATAAAATAAATTAAATTAAAATAAATTAAGTGGTTCTACAACTGTAGAACCACTAGATTCTGAGAAAGTCGGGTCAAGATCATGATTGGGAGAACCACACAGACAGGTGACCCAAGCTAGTGGGTGCTCATGGACTCTGGACTCACAGCTGGGGACCTGCATGGAAATGAACTTGGTCCTCTGAATGTGGGTGACAGTTATGTGGCTCGAATTATTAGGGGAGGAGGGGCACTGGTAATGGGACCACGACTTATCCCGGTTCCTGAACTGGCTTTTTGGAGCCCTTTCCCCATGGTGTGATACCTTGCTTATGCTTGACACACAGGGAAGGGCCTTGGTTCTGCCTCAGCTGGTATACCAGACTTTGTGACTCCCCATGGGAGGCTTTAAGGCCTCTGAGAAGTGGATGAGGGAGTGGTAAAAGGGAAGTGAGGGGGAATTAGTGTTTGTATGTAAATGAAAAAAAATTAAAGGAAAATGTAAAAAATAAAATAAAATGCAGAAATTAGGATAGTAGAAAAATACATTTAATGAACAATTATCTTAAAGACTGGAACAAATTAAAACTCTCCTATTGTATATTAAATAAGAACAGTGTGTGTACATGTAGAAGTTTAATATAGATTCGGGGCTTTACCCAACGCCTTGCTGCTCATAGGGCTGTAGAACTGATCCAGCATTTCATTAAAGCCCTTCTCTCTCTAATGGTAAACTCCTAAGCCAATTTCCAGCATCTCTTACAAGAGAAATAGCACCTAGTATTCCTTATTGAAACCCCTGTGCACACTGTGGACCTAGAATAAAACACAATGGTAGTTTAAAAAAATATTATGCACGCAATATCCCTGACCACAAATGTTTGCAAACAGAAGTGTTTTAGGTTTTGAACTGTATTTTGGTTTCTGGAATATTTCCATGGACTACCCTTGAAAATACAAGTAATTTAATGAGCTATTTTTCTAGTAAAATTTAATCACATCATGAAAATTACCACATTGACCTAAGGTAGCTTCTTCTGATTTAATTGAAAACATTGTGAATCCAAATGCAGCTTTGAGTAGGGGCAATAAGTTTTATGTACAGGGTAATAATTACATTATCAGCACATAGAATTTAGTAAGAAAAGCTTGTAACATATATAAGACAACTTATATCTAAGTTCAAAGTGAGATGATGCCACTTACTACACGCCACTTAGACGGTTTTTGGGGTGGAGGTAGTGGGGGTAGTTATGTAAAGGATACATGCACCTTTACTTTGGCCAACAGAACTTAAACTATAAGTGGAGCCTTTTAATTACATTTTATATGATAATTTCTTTAACATTCATATGCAAATTTGTCATCTTGGAGTCCTTCTTCAGACAGCATCTAGATGCTCTAGGTTGTCAGCAGTTTATTCCAGCTAACAAAATATTCTAAAAGTGTCTAAGATAATAGAAATTCTTGAAAATATTCCAAGCAGCCAGAAAATGTAAACAACCATTTGCAAAATTGTAAAATCATGTTGCATATATTTGCATTTTTGAATGAAGTAGTAACTGCAAACATATAAAAATAGAACAGCAAATGATAATCCAGATTTTGTATTATATGAATATTTAGCTATTTCAAATAATAATTCAGGAGCCATCATCATTTGTAGTTGATTTATTCAATAGGGGAGTTTATATGATTTTAGTTTTAGGAATTGATGTTTTTTTTTCTAAAAATATTCTAAAAGTAAATATTCTTTTATCTGTTAGTCATTCAAATAATTGCAACATAGGTTTACTTCTCACTTGTTTTTGATTATAAAGTTTTACATGCTGTAATTTGTTTATTATAATTTGAAATTATGTTATTAATTTATGTGAATTATAGTAATCATGGCTGTCATCAGTGTCCAATACAAGAGGATAAGGTTGAGGTCACTGAGCAAGAGATTATCCTGTCCTGTCTAGGACAAATGTGCCCTTATGTCCTTTCACTGAGCTAAGTTCTGCCTGGCAGTGCTACAAAGAAAATGTTTATGCTGCTACACTTAACAAAGCTGACAAAGTTTTTTTCAGATTTGCATCTCTTTTCTTTTTCTATACCTAAGATCCTTTTCATTTCTATAGGCTCAATGTGTATCAAAATCAAAACCGTTAGAAGTAACCAAATGTATGTGTTTCTAAATAAACTCAATTCCATTCTGTCTCTAAATTAATACATTTATTGTTATTTAAAATATCACTTTCCCTAGTGAAAAAAAAAGTATTTTTTATATGCCCAAGATGACAACACCTATAGGTGAGTAGGAATATCCGGCACTGTCTACCCAAACTGAGGAGTTAATGCTTGCTTTAAGGACACAGGCATTGAATTAGTGTTATACCAGCTGTTGACTAAAACACCACATCACTGATATATAAGGCATTAAGTTTTCAAAAATAAAATGTAATAATCTCTGTCTGATTTTTAAGAAGGACATTTGGGTAATAAAAATGGATAGTATGCTAATTCTACCTACCCAAGGGCATGGGGATCTTTCCAATTGCTGGTGTCTTCTTCAGTTTCTTTCTTCAAAGATTTAAAGTTCTTGTCACACAAGTCTTCCACTTGTTTGGTTAGAGTTACTCTGAGATGGTTTATGTTATTTGTGGCTATTGGGAAAGATTATGTTTCTTCGATTTCCTTCTTAGTCCATTTATCATCTGTATAAACAAGGGCTACTGACTTTTTTTTACTTAATCTTGTATTTTGCTACATTCCTTAAGGTGTTTATGAGTTATAGGAGTTCCTTGGTAGAATTTTTGGAATCACTTACGTAAACTATCATATCACCAACAAATGGCAGTCTTATCAAAAGCAATCTACAAGATACAATGTGATGACAATCAAAATCCGAGAAAAATTTTTCCTAGACATAACCAGACAATACTCAACTTCATATGGAAAAGCAAAAACATCAGGATTGCCATACAATCCTGTACAATAAAGGAACTTCTGAAGTCTTCACTATCCCGGACTTCAAATACTGCTATAGAGTTACAGTATTGAAACCACCCAGTATTGGCATAAACACAGACAAGAGGATCAATGGAGCTTAATTGAAGACCTGGATATCAGTCCACATGCCTATGAAACCTGATTTTTGACAAAGAAGCCAAAAATATAAAATGGAAATAGAAAATATATTCAACACAAGGTGCTGGCCTAACTGGATATCAACACATAGAAGAATGACAGTAGGTCCATATACATCACCAAGCACAAAACTCAAGTCTAAATGTATCAAAGACATCAACATAAAACCAACCATGCTGAACCTCATAAAAGAGAAAGTGGGAAGTATACTTCAACACATTGGCACAAGAGACCACTTCCTAAATATAACACCAGTAGCTCAGGCACTGAGAGAAACAATTAATAATTGAGATCTCCTGAAACTAAGAAGCTTCTGTAAAACAAAGGACACAGTCAACAAGACAAAATGGCAGCCGACAGAATAGGAAAAGATATTCATCAGCTGCACATTGGACATAGAGCTGATCTCCAAAATATACAAAGAATTCAAGAAATTGGCTATCAAAAGAACAAAAAATGAAATACAAAATGGGATACAGACCTAAACAGAGAACTCTCAATAGAGGAATCCAAAATGGCTGAAAGACACTTAAGAAAATGCTCAACATCCTTAGCCAACAGATAAATGCAAATCAAAAGAACTCTGAGATTTCATATTACACCTGTAAGAATGTCCAAGATCAAAAAACATTGAAGACAACTTATGCTGGAGAAGATGTGGGGTAAAGGGAACAGTCCTGCATTGCTGGTGGAAGTGCAAACTGGTACAGCTTCTTTGGAAAGTCACTTATAAGTGACTTTTAGACATAAAACAAAGAAAAACCAACCTATCATTCACAACCTCAAGAACCTAGACTAGAAAGATGACCTAAAGAGAGATATATGTGGTTCTCATCTACATGGGAAATAGAAAAAGACAAGATCTCCTGTGTAAATTGGGAGCATGCGAGTCATGGGAGAGGGTGGAAGGGGAGGGGAGAGCAAAGAAGGGGAGTGAAGAAATATATATATATATATATATATATATATATAAAACTCAATGAAAACTATTGAATAAAAGAGAAATGTGGGCATATAAAAGTGAATATGGACCCATTAAATATTTTTTCTTGAAAGTATCTAAATTTTCTTTTATCT
Organism: Microtus agrestis; assembly: GCA_902806775.1. Classification (NCBI taxonomy): domain Eukaryota; kingdom Metazoa; phylum Chordata; class Mammalia; order Rodentia; family Cricetidae; genus Microtus; species Microtus agrestis. Next base: position 884,396 of record CADCXT010004280.1, read on the forward strand.
ATTTAGTACTAATTAGGAAATTCCAAGTTACTTTCTAGTAATTTTCAAGACGCATCTTGTTATATATAATATATAACCTAGTATATATTATATATGCCCCAGTTAAATTATTTTAGAACAATTTGACTTATAAACTCTATTGAATTCAATCCAAGATGCTTAGATTAATATATTATAATGTTTTAAAATTGTTCTGAATTTGGTATTATATATAATCATTAAGTAATACTTAATCAGAATAAAATAATGGGTGCTAGCAACTTCTCATTGTATTCTTTACTTGTATTTTTAAGAAATATATTCTTAATTTGAATGTTGCAGATAATAAGATGGTTCTGCTACTTGGAGTTTTAAAATTGGCACAAAACTAAAAAAAAAGTCCCTTAACATTTTCCTGGATCTATAAGACAACACAACATTAATAATTTCATATGCTTATCTAACACATAGATTCCATACATGTTTTAATCATTATTTAAAGTACCTTTTCTAGTTTGTTTTATAATAGATGTAATTTTATTTTTTATTTATTTTCTTGCATAAAATATACTCAATGCTATGAAAACTCTAAAAGAAATTAACAGTTACTTAAAAATAAAACTGCAGATTTAAAATGAACTCTTGTACCATCAATTACAGCAATAGCCTAATAACCTTCTTTAGATATTTAACTTTGTCCTATGAAGAAGTGCTACAGAATAAAAATGATGCTACACTTGATCTTTAAAAAAGCACATATTATTTATTCTTCTCAATAATTCTACTGAAAACCTCTTTTCAGTTCATAAGACAAATTCTTACCATAATTTTTAAGCTGAATTACTGAATGTCAGTGTGAAATGACATGGTCCTAGTGGTCAAAATTTGAGTGATCCTACCGCTTCGTTGTGAAACAGAGTCCTGCCATTCAGTTATACTCAAAATGTTGTGTTTCCCTCTGTGCCTTCATTGATTCCTTACAGCAAGAAGGATGTTAATAGTTTTGAAGAGGACTACCAGAGCATTTAATAAAATGCAGAGGCTAGCACACACTACTAGTCCAATAGGAATTTCCTTTTCCCACACTTTTATAAACATTGGTTTGTTGTCTTTTTGGAATAACACCTGTAATAGGAATGAGGTGATATCTTCTCAGGAAACTATGTGAAGAGAATTGGTGAGGTTTGCTCATCACTAATATCAGCAAATGATGGTGTTTGTATCATGCAGAGATAGTATCACCAATCATCTCTACTACTTCTCACTCCTTATACTCAGCTTTACCCTTTTGCCATGTAAAAACCCTCTATAGACTACACAAAGTAACTGTTAGGTAGGCTATGATGACACATGTCTATAATGCCATCAATCAGGTGGCCAAGGTAAGAGGATCAGGAGTCCAAAGCCATGCTATATTGTTAAGAATAAATGAATAAAAATTATATACTCTGTAGTATATATAACACATGGAGGCATTTTCTAAAGAGAAATAAATATTCTTTCAAAGAAACTCAATTTAACAACTGGGTAAAGGAGCAGAGGGGGTCAAGAAAACAAAGCACACAACCCAAAAGTGATTTTTAAACAAACAATACCAAGGAATATAATAACTTAAGTCAGGCTAGGAAAATAAATAAATCATAGACTATGCCTAAATTTCAGGATATTCTACACATAAATTTTAGCTCTGACAGGACCAATGAGTTTTTTACAATGTTATGCCAAACTGCTTCAGTCACTAAAGAAGGTTTTATATTCAGATCTCATTGACTGTTGTGAACACAGTATAGGTCGTTGACTGTGGAACACTGTAAAAATGGACAATGTATTCTCAATCTGTAACCTGGGCCATAAAATAACTTTCCCTGAAAAAGTCATACTGCCAGGGGCTTCTACATTTCATGTAGATTAATTTCTTCTGAAGATCAAATAACACTGTTTAAGTGCTGTGTGGTATATATTGTGTTAAAATTCTATATAAATCATGCAACACAGAGGAAGCACAGCACGCAGTGCAATAATTCTTCTTCCCGGGATGTAATTTCCCTGATAAAATTGCTATGTTTCTTTGCAGCAGTGGATTCGGTCAGGTAATCTGAACTAAGGGAGCATCAGGAAGCCCCCAGTTCTCCAGAGGCAAAGGCTCACCTTATTAGGCAATGTGAGTGTGACAGTGTCTAGGATATTGCTCAATTAATTTTCTTTTCTGAGCATGTATTCTACACATTAGGGAGCATGATGTGCTCAAAGGTTTCTGTATACTATTACTGAAAATTGATTTATGACGGAGAGAATCAGGATCAAAAAATCCCCAAACAGCCTACTGAAAGAGTGGTTCTATTGTTTTTTCACGCTGAAAATTCAAGTAAGAGAATTCAAAGGCGTCTTCAGAAAACTTCTATCCATCATGAACGAGACTAGAAACGTAGTCAGCTAAAAATTCAATCTACTTCCTTTAGAAAAGATTAGAGCATCTCCGCACAGCTCCAGCCACCCCCATGACTGGTTGAAATATCGTATATTGCAAACTGGTTTGAGGCAGATTAATGTGATCTCTTGCCACCAGATACATGTACTAAATTCAATGAGAAGCAGGAAAGTCTCAGTATAACAAGAAATAAAATATGAAAAAAGCCAAAATAGAGTGTATATGATGTGTTTTGGAATGATATTACTCTAATTATATCTTTCCATTTTTTCCCAATTGTGCTTACTTATGACTCATGAACTAGTAAGATAAAATAAGTATCTACTGACATAGTAGTTAAACACATCCATGCTGGTAATGTCTTCTTTTCTTCCTTGTTGCATCAGATAACCTTCTGGTTTGAATTTGTGTTACATCCACAAATATCAGATTTTACTAACTATATTTTACAAAGAAACCATTTCTAATATATCTATAGCCATGTTTGGTTTTCAGTTTGTGTATCGGTGAGGACATTAATTTTCAATTTTGGACATTAGAATCCTTATGATATATTTATTTTATTGTAACTTGGTGTCATAATTAGTCTATTATTTTAACAGTTACGAAAATATAGAGCTTATCTTCTCTAATTCTTGAAATGTTCTGTATGCAGAAATATAATATTTATGATAATTAATGAGTTCTTATAACCTTAAAGTATAGTACTCTCATTACACAAGATGTAAGATTTGAAAATGTGGTCCTATTTGGACTTGGACACAACACAAAGATAGAATGTTTGCATTCCATATGGAAAACCCTGGTTTAATCCTCAGTACAGGAAATGCAGTGTTATTTTTAATAACATATTTCATTGTATTAACATTACCTACAGGTATGCCTATTCACAACGGTGGTGCCAACAAAGGCCAGAAGCAGGTATTGTATATTGGTATTGAAGTCACTGATGGTCTTAAGTCACCTTGTAGATACTGGGAATCAGATATGGGACCTCTGATGAGAAGTCAGTTCTCATAACCATTAAGATTATCCAGTTCTGAGAAGTTATTTTTATACAAATGATGATACTATACGTATCTAATTTTCTGAAGTGCACTTTGCTCATAGATACATGAAAAAGAATATGTTTTTTCTGTTTTTAGCTTTTCAATTTTTAAAACCATAAAATATTGAAATTGTACCTGTTTTAAATTCTCAAAATTCATAGTCCATTGATATTTTATAAACAAATGAAATGAACTGATAGAAGTAGACTAAAAAGTATTAGCTTGACTACAAAAGACAATAATTTCTTTACTGTAAACCAAGTATTATTATTTTTTTCTAAATAGATTTAAACTTTAAACTTATTCCAAAGCATATATTATCTATGTACTTCATAATTTGTGAATTATCAAAAGTTTAGTTTTATATAATATCAAACACATAGAGTGTTTTATTGATAGAATATTAATGATAACCAAAGATGTGTATAGGATCAGCACACATGACAGAGTCAGAAAGATTAGGGCACAAATACTGACTTGCTCCATACTATACATACATACATCACACAGTGAGTTCCTGGCCATTCTAAACTAATAACCAAACTGTGCCTCAAAAAAATACCAAGTCAAAACAAAAGATTTACAAACTCTGCTACTTATTTAGTATGAAAGTGATTGCAATAATTGCACAAGGCAATAAGAGTGATACCTTCATTGATTTACATTTAAAACACATTTACCATGATATATTAAGCTAGTTAAAATAGTGAAATTGTATACTTTCATATAATCTAACCATAATAAAACTAAATGTTTCTTACAAACAATTATTAGAATTATAAGACCTCTCAATAATGTGAGTTGTCAAGGATACCACTTACCAGAATATGGATCATGGTGCTTATAAAAATAAGTAAAGAGTTCAAAATTGAGAATGAATATAACAAACAGAAGCAAAGGATAGTATTAGGAGGTAGTTCCAGTGAAAACTGAAATTTGCCTGCATTTAATTTTCCATACACTTTTATACCCCAATAGAACATGGGGGAGAAGGCAAAAGACTGCTTTAACATGATACCGAGAATAATTAGAACAGTTACTTTCTTTAATACTTGCCATATCAAGTCATTAGATTTTGAGAAAAGCATTTTGTTCTTTAGGCAGTGAACCTACCCTAGACCAAGTATCCTGAAAGCAGACACTCCCTAGGTCAAACCTCCTAATTCAAGAAAAGGAGTAGAAGTATGCCTAAATTCTCTGAATTTTGATCAGGATTGAGGGGATCTACCTGTCTGGGCAATCTAAATGTTCAAAATACCACATAACCACACCCTAGATAGGATTATATCCACACTTGTTGTCAACAACTTTGAACAAGCTAAAGTTCTCAACCTTCAGATAAGGTGGAAGTAAGCTCATATTTATAGACCTTCACAGCGAGTAATTGAGAGTCTATGATCTCAGCATGTGGGGGCAGAAGCCAGAAGATCGGGGATTCAAAGTCCTCAGTCATCTCACGCATTTAAAACTTGACGCTGGAGAAGAATTCATGATTAAGAAAGCATGTTGATCATCTGGAAGACCCATGTTCTGTTCCCAGAACTCATGTCGAGCAGCTCACAACTTCTAGAACTCAGCTTCAAAAGATGTGATTCATTTCTGGCCTCTGTGGGTATCCAACCACATGTGCTATGCACTCACATAAACACACACACACACACACTAAATAAATAAATAATTGAATCATTAATCATTAGTTTAAGTTCATCCTAAGGTACCTACAACCCTGTCACAAAACTAATTGATTAATAAACCAATAAAGGAAAATTATTATAAATTCTAAAAACGTATTTCCAATATGAGTAATTTTTGTTCTGCTTTATAGAATATGGTCTTGCATTCACTATTTTCAGTGTTGAGTGTTAATCTATAGAAAGAGTTAATCATGATTTATTAGTCAGGAATTACATTAAACCATACATTTAACCACTAGAACATATATATGACCACATTATTTTAAAAATTATTGCTGTAGTTAAGATACACATACACATGCATGTATATATATATACACATGTACACACACACACACACACACACATATATATATATATATATATATATATATATATATATATATATGTATGTATAAGACATATACATGTATAGCTAAAACATCTCACTATTGACCAGGCACGGTAGTGTATTCTTATAATTCCCGCACTTGTGAGACAGGGACTATAGGATTTGTAATTCAAGTATCATCCGTTCTCAGCAACATAGTTACAAACTTTCTTTAAAGTTTTAACCAAATTCTGTCTTTAAGAAGTGAAAAAAATAACACAGAGGACCGAAAATGTACCACAGTAACAGAGTATATGCCTTCTAATACAAGTCTTAGCTTTGATTCTCAAAGCCATGAATAATCTTTAGTTAATTATACAAAGCAAATCTATAAAATCTATTAAAGAAACAACTCAACTCTAAAGATTTATTTATTCTTTAGCTATTTATTCTCTATTATCTCATTTGTTATTTATATTTTTCTAGTGAATTTTAACTGTGTTTTACAAAGTTTTCGGTGTATTTTCATGTTTTTTTTCTATCCTATCCATAATTATAATGTGCAATTATGCATTTTCTCTCTTTCTCATAGTGTTTAAATCACAAACAATAGCATACTAAGTAGATCCTTCTGTGTCTGTTTATCCTCCTGAATATTCATCTCAGCACTTCCTAGAGTTGGCCTGGAGAAACACACACAGGCACAGAACACTGCTACCTTCCTTTAAATGAGAACAAAATTCACAGCCCACACAATTGTCTGAATTCAACAGAAATAATGGCTTGCATGGCCTAAAGAAGCACATTGCTGACTGAAATGGGCCAGCCTCATTTTGTAGTTAATCCAGAGTGTCATCTTGATGGTAATTATATCACCTTAGAAACAAACCTCAAGGCATGTCTGTCAATGAGTTTCTAGACTGAGTTAACTGAAGTGAGACTATCCACAAAAATGAATGTGGATGCCACCATTCCCTAGGTTTGGATCTTGGATTTAAAATGAGAAATCTACCTGAACAACCAAGTTCATCATTCAGTTTGCTTACTGCAGATGAAACATACCAGCTTCTTCAGGTTTCTGCCACTGATATGGTGCCTCTGTCATGGGCTGTACATTCAAGCTGCATGTCAAAATGAGTTTTTCCCCCTTAAGTTGCTTTGATTGCATACTTTGTTGCAACCATGAGAAAAATACTCAGTACAAATATGAACCACAATAATGCTCAAAGAAAAATAATTTGAGTAATTATGTAAGCCAGAGTGTGGGCTAATGTGAGACTATGAATGCATATATTATCATACTTGATTTTTGCTTTAAATAAACCTCTCTCATTGTAATATGGTAAGTGAGCATGTGTATTTTGTTAGAAATCTAAAAATATACCCAAGTGTGGATGTAGCAGTTATCTATGTAACAGACTGCAAATATTTACAAACAGCCTTTATCTGACTTCTCAGTTTTACACTGCGGTTTACAAACACAAGTGTACAGCGACATCTGTGTAACCATGGCTAGGTGCTTTATGACCTGCTGCCATTACCCTAGTGTGGGCTTTGTCATGGACAATCAAGGGATTTGAGGAAAATGGCATTACCTGGATGTAAAACTTCACTCAATTGCAAAATTATGACATGTCACCAAATGATATTAACAGTCCTACCCTGTGAAGTTTAATAAAATGTGTGCTTGTTGTGTTTTTTCGGCAATAGTGTAAAAGGATTTTATAAGTTATACAATAGTATACAAAGGATTTTATAAGAAGCTATACTATAAAATATAAAGAGTTTGGAAGAATGTGATCAATCTGTTCTGAGACTACCCAGCAGGTCTACTACCAGACTGAACAGTTGAACTTGCTAGCACAGTACAAATTACTGAGTCTGATACATACTGTTTCTTCTACACAATATTGATTTTGTTTTCTGACCATAAACATTTTGAGAATAAGTGTCTTTAGCTTTAAAGGACATCGACAGAAGCAAAGGTCTTCTAGAGAATCTTAACAAACTGGGATGACATTGCTTCTGATCTTTGGCCCCCTTACGGCATCCAAGCACAGACTTTTAGTATACTTAACTCATATTTTGGTCCATAGACCTTATTTTAACCACAAATTATAAACAAGTTTCCTCAATTAGGCCACTTCGAGACTTTTACTTCTTATCTTCCAGCGCACATAGTAGAGCAACACTGAGGTCATTGATTGCTCTAATCCTGCATGCCCTTTTATTTCCCTGCCATCCCTGACAACTTCTTATCTTCCAAAAAAATCACTTTCTATGTCTGATGTAGGTTTCCCTCTGAATGCAGTGAATGCCATTAGTTAATAAAGAAACTGGCTTGGCCTATTAGGGTAGTAGAGAGCTAGGCAGGGAAAAGTGAACTGAATGCTGGGAGATGAAAGGCAGAGTCAGGGAGAAGCCATTTAGCTGCTGCTAGATACAGACACAGTGAAACCTTGCCGGTAGGCCACAAGTCTTGTGGTAAAATATAAAATAATGGACATGGGTTAATTCTAGATTTAAGAGCTAGTTAACAATATGCTTAAGTAATTGGACAAGCAGTAATTAAATAATACAGTTTCTGTGTGGTTATTTTGGGAGTCTGGGCAGTCAGGAAATGAATAAGCAGCCTCCTTACTACATCAGTCTATGTGTTAATGGTTCATTTTATTGCCCACTGAGTTTATCTAAAACTTTCTCTTTGATTGATGCTTTGTAACTACCTATTGAAGTAGCTAGGAGATCAGCAGAAACTGCTACAAATTTCAATCCCCCCAAGTCCTATGGGCATAGTCATACAGGAGTTCATGATTTCCATGTTAATATCATAGTTAGAAGGGGTCATTTCTAAGCCTTTTCTCTGTCCCCCACCTCATACTTTCTTTCCACTCCATCTACATGATCATCCCTGAGCAAGGAATTGGGTACAGATAAAAAAGTGAGCATTTCAGCAACACTTAATCTTAATAACTTAATAATAAGTCTTTGCCTTCACTGTTGCTCACTGCCAAGAGAAGCCTGTGTGATTAAAGCTGAGATAGAATTTGTCTAAGAATATTAACTAAGGTATTGATATCATTATGACGCTTTAGTAAATCAATTAAATGACTGTAGCAATTTTTCCTACAAGGCCTATGACTTTCCTCATTATGAGTTTTTGAGCATGTTTAAAGACAGCAGGTAAAATTCCCTCATTCAGAACGAGCATCAACTTCAAAAAGAATGGTTGGTTACTCTAAACCCCAACACACAATTATTACACAAGTATGCTTTTCTTTGCTATCAGGTTACTATTGTGGTTCCTAGAGTTCCCAGCTACAAAACACTAGTGGACAGTGTCCCAAGAGAATACCTCAGTAATTTTTTTAAATTGATAGTCTGATAAATATTTATATCATATAAATATCATTTATATATGTATATCATATATGTAATCATATATGTAACTTTAAAATAAGGAAGATGTAGGTCATTGTGATCTATTTCATTCAATGACACAAACTATAGGACATAGCTGAATATAATTTGTCAAGTGACTGGTAGAATTCAGCAATTTAAATAACCAAGATATTTCAATGAGTTATATGTAATTTTCAAAAGAGGGCAAACTGTTTAAGATTATAAATTTCTAACCATGGAATTATGGGAAAAAAATAAAACAAACCTCAATTGTGAATTTAAAATACTACATATTTTATTCTTAGTGTTGTACAGTAAATGTTTTAAATGTTCATTAGCCCTTTATACCTTGTCTATGCTCAACTGGGTGATCATACACCCACACACATCCTGTCTTAAATGTCAACTTAGCTTTTGTTGTTAATTTGACACAAATCTATAAACACCCGGAGAAGAGAGAATTCAACTGCATATTATTTAGTGCTCCAAAACTTCATTAATAAAATCATGTTTTATCTTATCAGTCGTCTTTTTTTTCCCCCACATAAGTCACTAGTGATATTATTTGGGACTGGTGACTGACTCTGTTGGGACAGTTCTGGGTACTTCTGAGAACATTACATTACTGCCTGTATTTTGTTAGTTTGCTTTGGTTTTAGTACAAATGTGAGTTATAGTCAACTCTATACTGAGAAGAGCAAGGATTAATTGTGGAGAAGACAATTTTTACATAAAATGAACTATACCATCTTGCCAATTTATGGCACAAAGAATAGAACAAATACAGTTGAATTATTCTGCATGTTAGAATATGACTGATATTTAAACATGGATATTAAATCAGAAAAAAATATTCAACTCTGTTCTTTATCTATGATTATGACTGTCAATAATGTATTCTCAACATAAAGAAAGATCTTTATCAGACTCTTAGGTTGGTTAATTAAAGCCCAAGTTCACTTATGGCTCATACTTGATGAAGCTGAAATTCTCTCACGTGCCTACTAGTATGTTGTAAGAGTTGCGGGCTGCGTTCCTGCCACCTGGCTCCTGGCCGCCTGGCTAGCTCATGCCCCAAAATAACAACACACAAATTGTATTCATTTAAACACTGCCTGGCCCATTAGCTCTAGCTTCTTACTTGCTAATTCTTACATCTTGATTACCCATTTCTATTAATGTGTGTAGCACCCCAAGGTGCGCTTACCGCGAAGATTCTAGCCTACGTCCATCCTGGGCCATGGCTTCATCCTGTCTACCCTAGAGAAGAAAGCTATCGAGTCTGAGCTCACTTCCTCTTCCTCCCAGCATTCTGTTCTGTTCACTCCGCCTACCTAATTTTCTGTCCTATCAGGGCCAAGAAAATTTCTTTATTTAACCAATGACTTTTTTCCATCACTAGTATACTTAGAGAAAATATTCAAAGGTAAGTTAAAGGCATGGTGAATAGCTCTGCTACTTACAAACTTGTTGAACAAGCATTAGTATACTAATTGCAGACACTTAAAGGTATTATTTTATTAAAATAGTAGGAAGCAATGAGATTATAGCAATATTAACAAGCAAAATATGTGTTTATTTCTTGATCAAGATTGTTAATATGGTCAAATATTTGCCTATTGAAAATCCAATAAGCTATCATTAAGTTATAAATTCTTTGTTGATATAATATAGGATTGGAAAAATCTTAAAATGAGTCTATGTGGAAAGCTGATGCATCCTTAAAGATTTCATTTGAAGACAATTTCCTGAAGACTGTAATAATGAGAATCTCAAAGGAACTGTATTTTATGTTATTTAAACTGTTAGGATCTCAACAGGAATAAATCTAACATGATTAGTACAATACATCACTGTATAACTCTGTTTCCCAGATTGTTCTGATTCACTGTAGCCATGGATCAATGATGACGTTATCTATGTGAATTAAATGCTGGAAGCTTCATAAGGAGTCATTTGGCCCATCTGTCACAAAATGTTTATCCAAAATTAAGCTAGACTTAAGCTAATGTGAATTCTCAGTCAACAAAATTTCTCTGTGAATAGGTTCACAGCTCATGCAAAGGCCTGGAAAATAAGTAATCACATACCCCAAGCAATATATTCTAGAACCAATGAACCAAAGTCTCTCAGGACTTGATAGTCTATGAGAACAATTATAGACAAGGCTAAGGTGGTGTACCGAACCTTCGTCTGAACATGGTTTCATGGTGCTTCTCACAAAACTGAAAAGATCCAATGATCATTTTCTTATACTCAAATTATATAGCAAGAATATATCAGTTTACTGGCTTATATTCAGGATGAGGTGTGAGGGATATTCTTAGGGTTGAGACCTAGCAAATGACATGAAACTATCTCTAGCAAAATAGCAAATATTACTTCCTCTTGTATTTTAAATATGTATGTATATATGTATATATGTTGTATATGTACCCAATTTCTGCCCAATTAACATATTTGATTGCACCAGATACCCAGAAATTATGATAATGGAAATGAAATGCAGATTATAAAATTCTAATATATTTGTTTATTGTTAACAATACATTGGTGATTGAAAGGAGAATATCAGCCAGGAAAGGATCTAGTAGCTGTCCTAGAAAATACATTATTTTATTTTTCAACCAATAAAGATAATCACTAACACTTTCTTTTGCATGAAATATAGCATTAACCAACAGTCTCTTGTGTCATGGTTATACATTCTTTTGTTTTATTAAAAATATAGACTGGAGAAATGTGTTCCTTTCCACAGATTTTTAACCTGCTTAAAATATTGAAGATATTTTGTCCATTTCTGGAAATTTTAAAAATGATATTATGCTAATGAGTAGAAATTTATAGTCACCCTAAGATCTTTCATAAGAAATATGAATCAGAAATGGCACACTTACAAAATCCCGTGACAGCTCAGGGACTTGAAACAAAGGAGGAGTTTCCGAGATGCAGGGGTACAACGTTTAGTTAGAAGAGCAATTTGTATATTCTATTTTGATGTACCAAACTTGTAGACAAGCTTCATAGATATATTTAGATTTTCAAGCAGTATGAATAACATTTGGAATTCTGATAGCACCTAAGCGAATCCACGATCTTCCTGTGTGCAGTAGATGCTGGAGTAAATGAATGTTCACAAACATGTCCAGGTTTCAAGCAGTTATTTCATAGACACAAGGTAAAATTAACAGAAGTTATTGGATAGATAAAGATGCTTGGTCAGGTGTCTGGCTAGAAGTAAGAGAAAACTTCCAGTTGAAATAGACAGGATCTTAGCATAATTATATACCTTCTTTTGATGTGTTTGTAATTCACAATGTTGCACTGGACCTTCACATAAAAGGAATTTCAGTCCTGGAGATTAAAAGTCTGTGCAAACATAAACTCCAGTGAAAGGTTGATAGCATATCTGCTAAATCATAAAGGTAGACAAAGATAACCATATTATGTCTTTAACTGGATAGTATAGATTTCAAGATAGGGCATACAACATGCTGATCTTATTATCACTATATACAAACCACCAAATGATCTCCTGGCAACACTTATGTCTTAGCTATCTATTCTTTATCTCACACATAAAGCTACATATGTTTTTATGCGACAAGTTGAAATAAGAAAAATTCATCCCTGGTTTATCTAATGACCTGTTCAATACACTTGTATTATCTTGAAAATGAAATTGCCACCATTGCAACTCTATTCAGAATGACAAGAGTAAAGAAAATTCTCTTAATAAATGTAGCTACAAAAAATATCTGATTAAATAAATTTAATAAGAAAAAAGATTGCCTGAGATCAACATTCACAGTGATTAATGGTTTATATTTAATGGGCTGTTTGGCTTATAAGGAACTCTAAAAAAATTAAGAGATTGATAACATAAAATAACTACTGCAATGTGCATATATATGCTTATTCATATTTTGCATGAATGTTCAAAATTGATATTTCCAAAGAGGAATTCTCAATAACTGTACCATTACATGGTGCACTATGTAGTTACATATGGATTATAGCAGATAGTGTATCATTCAATATCGTTCTCAAAGCAGTGATCCCTGATAATAAACCCACGCACAAAATAGCTAGCAGAATTATTTAGTACAGTATCTAAGCTCCAGCTATGAACAGCAATAAATGCACTATTGAGTTTCTAACAGAATACCATTCAATAAGAGAACAGTTATCAATCTATTAAATTGTTTATTATGTTACATAATATTCAATATTGAAAAATAATAATAAGTTCCCCTAAGAATAGACACTAATTACTATAATTATTTTACCAACAACCTTTCCCAATGTTACTGCTTTGTACACAGATCTGGCTTTGGGCATGGCCAGTATAATCTATGAAAGATTTTCTTTGAGGAGGGACTGTTGTTTACACAGAAAGAAATGACAATATGATTGTTTGTTATGAAGATACCTGATGTTACTACATACGATACTAGAAACCACTAACTAGACAGAACATTAGATGAGCTAAAGGAAAATCAGTTACAGGTAAGTTAGAAAACAATATCTGAGAGATTGATAGCTTTCATATGTGTCTTTCTTACACTATTGAAAAATAGTTATTAATCCACTGTAAGAAACAAGGGAAGCATGTAAATGTATGTCAACTTATAATTCTTGCTACAAAGAGCAACTTCTTTCCATTTCTAAAATCAATTACCAAAAAATCTTTAGTGTATAGAATCACCAAAAGAAGAATATAACTGGTTCAATATATTTGGAAGCTAAACATAATCCTTCGCTCTCTGTGTATTTCTTGCTACTTGAAGAAATGTAGAGAGAATGGAATCTCTATTATGGCTGAGATGTTGGCTATGAATATGATGAGGAAGTGTGTACCTGCAGCAACTGAATTATAATGGATTGCGTATAAAACCTGTATACAATAGACAATCTCAGTTTCTTCATGGTTTTTGACTAGTTATTTGGTTGACACTCCTCTAGCACCCTTAGAAACTGTACCAGTGGCCAAGACCAACTTCACTCAGGCTCCTGATTCTTCTTGTTTGTTGGGTTTTTGATTTTGGTTTTTTGAGATAGGGTTTCTCTGTAGCTTTGGAGCCTGTCCTGAAACTAGCTCTTGTAGACCAGGCTGGCCTTAGACTCACAGAGATCCTCCTGTCTCTTCCTCCCAAGGGCTGGGATTAAAGGTGTGTACCACTACTGCCCAGCATGCTCCTGATTCTTTATATAGCATCAGAATGTCTATGAAATGTTCTATTTATGTATTCATATGCATAGAAAATAAATCTTGCTCGACACAACTCAAAACCTGCCTCAAATCAATAAAATATAAAATACAAAATATGAGAAATTATTCTTACATCAAAATATTATTCATTTTGCATTTAAGAAAAATACTTTAAAAGTTTTAATTCTTCCATAAATGGATATTTGTTCAACACTACGTCTGTGCTTTCTTTCTTTGCATTATTCCATTGCATGGACTTAAAATGTGTGTTTTCAGCATGGGAAGATTTTATCTAAAATAATTTTTGCATATATCTTCATATTGTGCCTTTTATTACTGCAAGAAAGACCACAGCACACTTTCTGACTTTCAACATCTCTGGACTTGAGAATAAATCTTCCGGAGAAATGATTTTTCTTTTCAAAAAAACAATAAAATATTTTTATGTAAATGTCTCAAATTAAACTCCACAGACTGACCGTATATGTGGATGTCAATAGTCAATCATCAAGCCACAGTCGCTAATGTTTTAGCTATTTGTGAAAAACACAGCATCTTGTAGGATGACACTTATTTGCCATCATGATTACTCAACGGAATATAACTGAAAATAGTCACCTGGGCTTGATTACTCTCTTCCCACCTTCTCTGTGGAAAGTACAGGGTTTGGAAGGATGCGAGTCACTTAAAACTGTCAGAAATTTTAAATATTTATTCCCAAATTCTTCCAAAATGTTATATGTAAACTAGATTACCTTTGCAAATATTGGCACCTGTCATATGTAAGCCATAGACTCATTATTTAATGAATTTAGCTATTATAAAATCACAGTATCTTTTCTCTTAGGGCACAGTGTTATTAAAATGATGCATATATTTTATTAGCTTTATGGATAAATTAAAAGAATTTTCATTGGTGTCTAACATAAATGAACATCAATAAATCCATGGAACTCCTTTAGTCTTAATATTTTCATAGAATCAGTGAAAATGTTCATGAAAAGTCTATGTGGAAAACTCACATCAATTTCATCAATAGCCAACAACCCCATAAACAGAAAAAACTCCAACAGCTTTAATCTTTAAAACTCTTAGCCCTATTTCTGATCTGCAAAGCATTTATTTTTACCCAAAACATATCTAAAAGTAAACCAATGCTTTTCCTCTGTAAAACTTATCTAAAATTTCCCCTTGTATGCTAGAATTAGAAGTTACAAAATAGAAAGCAAGAACAGAGCTTATCGCTTCACAAACTTTGTATTTGTGCTGCTGTGGATGGTTCTCGCTCTTTCCATACGGCAGCAATCTAGAATAGAAGGCCAGGGGAAAGAAGCAATTATGGACAAATTTATTCTTAACTCCCAAATTGAACTGAGCTGAGGCAGAAAATTTAGTTTCCCTTCTGAGAAGTGATGATTTCTATAGGCACTTCAGGAAGTGAGGAAGATTGGATGCAGGCAGTTTTCACTTGAGCTCTTCATTGACCTATTCAAAACTCAGAAAAACTTGAGGTCCTCCATGTATTATTTTTTAAACATGCTTTAAAAACAGATCTAAGAGAAGATACCAATGCTTGCTATATGCTACACACACACACACACACACACACACACACATTTCCATTTATAAATATAAATTGGTCATATTCATTTATATAATTTTTAGTATATTGTGCACAAATTAAGATCAAATTGAATTCAAAGAAGGAATTTTTATTTTAGAATTTAATTTTTATTGAAATAGTTTCTGTACTTTTCATTCAATATATTCTGATCATGGTTCCTTTCCCCCTACTCCTCCTCAATCAAACCCATCTCTCACCAAAAGAAATCCACTTCTGGGGAGGAATATGTTTAAAAACCATGCACGAAACTCCAAATTTTGTTCCTTTATGAACACTGTGATTTTTGACAGAGAAGTCATAATATCTTTTCACGTATAAATCTTCTTAGCAATTTAACCATGTATCTCATGCTACAATTTTACTTATATTCCAGATGCAGGATTCTGCATAAACATGTATGGTGTGTATCCTGAGGCTGAGGCACTGAACCATGGCTCTCAAGTATTCAATGTGATGAGTTTGTCTATGTATGAAACATTTTATAGATCACTGGACAATTCACTGTAAAATTTGAAAATATTTTGATGTGACATGCGATTCAAAAGTAAAGCATTATTAATTACTATTATTTGCTATATTACTTGCAAAAAGAAGTCTTTCCATTATCATACCATGAGTTGGTTGCATTGAGTACACAAACTCTTTCAGCATAGAACCTGCTTGAACTCTGAAATGTTTCCCATGAGCATGTCAAAATAATACTTTGGAAAACAATGTGAATGGGAATTTGAAACAATACTATATTGTTAAAAGAAAAAAATATTAGAGATTTTTTTTGAGACAGGATTTCTCTTTGTAGCTTTGGAGGCTGTCCTGGAACTCACTCTGTAGAGCAGGAGGGCCATGAACTCAAAGAAATTGGCCTGCCTCTATCTTCCAAGTGTTGGAAATGAAGTTGCAAGCCACCACAGACCATAGTGAGAATTTTTTAAATGACACGATGACAAACAAAGGAGACTAATTTTTTTTCAAAAATTATTTAAACTTTTCAAATTATATTACTTAATTTCTGTGGTCCCTCATCCTAGGTAGTATCGTGCATCCCAAAAGTATTATCTGTGTACCATGTTTCTCTAATGAGAGATGGAACTGGAAGCTCTGCTTTGTGTTGATCTCAGATTTAACTCTCCCATTGCATACTTTACTTTCCTCTGGGAATCAAAACTACACTATATTGGAAAGATTCATTGGTGTTTTGAAAAGTTACAATTTTAGGATTTTAGTATTTTTAAGTATTAAATCAATATTAAATTCTAAATCTACAATTAACTTTTACTGTATGTTATTTTATGGAATATTAGCATAGAGCAAATGGAAATAATGGAGCTGGGTAGTAATATAAATGCATAAACTTATTTATTATTTAAATGTGAATATGTGTCACTTTGAGGATCTGCATATCTGACTTTTGCTTTCTCGGAATGTGGCACTTTCCCCAGACTGATATTTGGCCATTTCTTACCTCTTTAATATCTCTTAACATAGTGCACTTATTATCAAGATTAATTGAATCTGTGCTTTTCAATGTTGGTAGTAGTTGAGGTAGGCACCATGGACAAGTAAAGCTTTTTAAATTAGTATTCATAGATCATAATATCTTTTTAATAGTCCTTCTTCCCTATAATATAAATTGATCACAACTCTTATTTGTGTAGAATAAATCATGGGTACTTATTAGCATTCTTGTGGGGAACTTTAGTATTCATGACCACTGCTTTTACTAATGATGCTACATTCAGTTTAGTTCCCTCCTCCTTTTATCCTATCAGGACAAGCCAGTTTCTTTATTAACCAATGTTATTCACAGCATACAGAGTGGAATCTTAATCATAAATGTGAGTTAACAGATCACTTGAAAACTCTAAAATAAAAGGAAGTAGTCTTACCCAGGAGAACTAGATGGCAGGAAATAATCAAATTGAGAGCTGAAATCAATAAAATAGAAACAAAGAAAACAATATAAAGAATCAATGATACAAAGACTAGATTCTTCAATAAAATCAGCAAAGTGGACAAACTTTTACAAAAATTAACCAAAAGGCAGAAGGAGAATATCCAAATTAACAAAATCAGAACTAAAAATGGGACATAACAACAGACACAGAGGAAATCTAGAGAATCAGTAGGTAATATTTTGAAAACCTTTACTCCACAAAATTTGAAAACTTAAAGGAAATGTACAACTTTCTAGATAAACATCACTTACCAAAATTAAATCAAGATCAGATGAGCAAATTAAATAGAACTATAGCTGCAAAAGAAAAAGAAATAGTCATCAAAAATCTTCCCACCCCCAAAAAAAACAACAAAAGACGAGATGGTCTCAGCTAAGAATTATACAAAGAAGCACTAATACCAATACTCCTCAAATTGTTCATCACAATAGAAACAGAAGGAACACTGCCAAGCTCTCTTTATGAACCTACAATTTCCTTTATACCCAAACCACATTAAAACATCACTAAGAAAGAGAAGTACAGACCAATCTCACTCATGAACATTGATGCAAAAAACTCAATGAAATACTGGCAAATGAAATCCTAGGACACATCAGAAAAGTTATTCAACATGATAAAGTCAGTGCCATCTTAGAAATGCAAGGATGGTTCAACCTATGAAAATCTGTCAGTGTAATCCACCATATAAACAAACTGAAAAATAAAAAAAAACATGATTATCTCATTAGATGATGAAAAGCTTTCAACAAATTACAACATGTCTTCATGATAAGGTCATAGAGAGAGCAGGGACACAAAGAATATACCTAAAGATAATAAAGGCAATATACAGCAAGACAACAGCCAACATCAAACTAAAAGGAGAGAAACTCCAAATGATCCCACTGAAATCAGGAACAAGACAAGACTGTCCACTTTCTCTATATCTATTCAATATTGTTCTTGATATTCTACCAATAGCAATGAGACAACAAAAGGAGATCAAGGGGATACAAATCAGAAAAGCAGTCAAACTCTCGCTATTTGCTGATTATAAGATAGTTTACATAAGCAAACACAAAAATTTTACCAAAAAGCATCTACAACTCATAAAAACTTTCAGTAATGCAGCAGGATACAAGATTAACTGAAAAAAAAAATCAGTAGCCCTCCTTGACACAAATGATAATTGGGCTGAAAAAGAAATCAAAGAAAGACCTTTCGCAATAGCTACAAGTGCCATAAAATATATCAGAGTAACTCTAACCAAACAATTGGAAGACCTGTATGATGAGAACTTTAAATCTTGGAAGAAAGAAATTGAAGAAGACACCAGGAAATGGAACGATCTCCCATGCTTTTGGGTAGGTAAAATTAATAGAGTAAAAATGTGTTTTTGTTTTTACCAAAAGCAGTCTACTGATTTAATGCAATGTCCTGCAAAATTCTTCATGGACCTCAAAAAGAATAGTACTCAACTTCATATGGAAGAGCAAAAATCCCACGAAGCCAGAACAATCAGTAAAAAACTTCTGGAGGCATCACAATCGCTGACTTTAAACTCTACTACAGAGTTGGAATACTGAAAACAGCCTGGCATGGCAGAAAAACAGACAGGAGGACCATCAGAACCGAATCAAAGAACCAGATACTAATCCACACACCTACACCTGATAGTTGACAAAGAAGCAAAAAATATAAAATGGAAAAAGAGAGCATATTCAACAAATGAAGCTGGCATAACTGGATATCAACATGTAGAAGAATGAAAATAGACCCACATCTATCACCATGCACAAAATTCAATTCCAAATTGATTAAACCTCAACATAAAGCCAACCACACTGAACCTTGTAAAAGAAAAAGTGGGAACTATGCATTGCCACAGGAGAACACTTTCTAAATATAGCACCAATAGCAAAGACACTAAGAAAAAAATAATAAATGGTCCTTCTGAAACTGAGAAGCTTCTGTAAAGTGTAGGACATGGTCAACAAGAAAAAAAAATGGCAGTCAACAGAATGGAAAAGATCTTCACTAACCCCACATCAGACAGAGGTTTGATCTCCAAAATATACAAAGAACTCAAGAAATTGGTCATCAAAAGAACAAATAATCCAGTAAATTAAAATAAATGGAGTACAGATCTAATCAATGAACTCTCAACAGAAAAATCTAAAATGCCCGAAGGACCTTTAAGGAAATTTTCAGCATCCTTAGCCATCAGAAAAAAAAAAAAGCAATTAGAAATAGCTCTGAGATTCCTTCTTACACCTGTAAGAATGGCCAGGATCAAAAACAGATGACAGCTCATGTTGGAGAAGCTGTGGGGTAAAGGGCGCACTCCTGCATTGATGGTGGGAGTATAAACTGGTATGGCACGTTTAGATATCAATATGGTGATTTCTTAGAAAATTAGGAAACAGCTTTCTTTGAGACTCAGGATTACCAATTTTGTGTATGTACCCAAAGGTTGCTCATTTGTACTACAAATGTTATTCTTAAAATGCGGGGGTCCATGCAGGCTCACGGAACAGCAGCAAGCTCCGGTGGATCCCCAGAGGGCGGGCAGGTTCTGGGCACAGGCTCTGGAGTCCAGCACCAGAGCAGTGGCAGAGTTCCCTTGGGGGGGGGGCACGCAGTGGAATTCCCAATGCATGGCGGAATTCCAAACAGCGGGTGCATGTAAGCAGACCCATAGACACAGAAAATAGCAATAAAACATTTTTTGAGGGAGAGGGAGAGGGAGAGAGACCCAAAAGACCAAAAGAGAGAGAGCAGATGGCAGCAGAGGGTGAGAGAGGTAGTGGGAGTGGGCGTGGCTTGTCTCTTAAAGAGACAGGAAAGCACAACAAGTACATGTGCTCAACTATGTTCATAGCAGCATTGTTTGTCATAACCTGAACCTGGAAACAACGTAAATGTCCCTCAACCTAAGAATGGATGAGGAAAATGTGGTACACTTATAAAGTGGAGTACTACACTACAGAAAAAAAATGACATCTTGAGATTTGCAGGCACCTGAATGGATCTAGAAAACATTATACTGAGTGAGGTAACTCAGACTCAAAAAGACAAACATCAAATTTACTAGCTTATAAGTTGCTTTTAGACATAAACCAAAGAAAACCAGCCTACAATCCATAATCTCAGAAAACCCGGACAATATTGATGACGGTAAGAGAGATATCCATGAATCTAATCTACATGGGATGTAAAAAAAGGCAAGATTTCCTGAGTAAATTGGGAGCATGAGGATCATGGGTGATAGTAGAAGGGGAGGAGTGAGGAGTGAAGGTGAGCAGAGAAAAATGTGTAGATCAATAAAATCAATTTAAAAAGTTAAAAAAACAAATTAGTATTTATGTAAAATGCTTCCTGCATTCATCTTTATTTTCTAAATTATATGTTACTATGCTTGCCTTGTCAACTTCAACCAAGATTAAGACATCAAAGTCTTGTTAATTAGCCAATGAAGTCAATATTAAATGTGTTGGAATGTTACTATAATCCTCCAGGATTTTCTCATTAAAAATATATATAGTTCAGTGAATTTTTAAATTTCAGTCAGTTGCCATTTCCTTCTACTTTTCCCATATACAATTTAAGTAGGAACAAATCATCATTCTCTAGAATAATTATAGACACTATGTGCATCAATTTAAATGTCAGGCTTTTCCACAACTTGTGTTGTCTATACACACATAAATTAGTATGTGACTATTCACTAAGCATAAAAACTTTTGTAATTAATAGGTCTCACCAGGGTGCAATAACTCTTATATTAAGAAGCCCAGTCATATAATGTTACTTAAATGCATATTTTTCAGGGCTGATCATTTGATATTGGAACACCAATAGTGTGATCTTTTCTTAGGAAGACTGTTTCTGTTTCTCTTTTGATCCCTCACTTGCACGTAGTTCTTTGTCTGGGTCTGAGATCTCTTGAACTTTCCTGATATGGGATTCTCCTCTGTATGCTGTGAATATCATTGGTTAATAACGAAACTGCTTTGGGCCTATAGGGGACAGAGCTAGGTGGGGAAAACTAAATGGGATGCTGGAAGAAAAGAGAGAAGCCATGTAGCCTGCCCTGCTGGAGATAGACGCCAGAACTTTTGTCGGTAAGCCATAGCCACATGGTGATACCCAGATAATAGAAATGGGTTAAATTAATATGTTAGAGTTAGCCAATAAGAAGCTAGCACTAATGGGCTAAGCAGTGATCATTTCTGGAGTGTGAGCAGCCAGGAAACAAACAAGCTGCCCTATTACAACACTTTCTAACCCCTTTTGTATTAGCCTGTCTATTTCAGTTTTCTTGTTCATGCTATGTTGGGGAGACTCGTGAATAACTTCTCTATCATATTTAAGAAATGCAAACTCACAGATCACTTTCCTCTGGCACTTATATATTTCCATTCCCTCTTCTACGATGACCTCTGTGCTTCAGGTGCAGCAGTGTGTTGGAGACATATCACTTGGGATTATATCTACATTTTGATCAGTGGTGTTTTTTCCTAATGGTCTTTTATAAGGATATCTGAAAAAGTCATAAAAATATACTATTAACTACCTAACAAAAATATTTATGTACAGGTACATCTGTCTATAAACATACATGTAGTTTAAAAGGCAATATCCTATATAGATGGATGATGATATACTAAAGAGCCATAAATGCCTCCACAAAGCCCAACATCAGTAAAAGAAGCCCTCATCATAATTGCTTTTTCAGGACTTTTCAAATAATCCCAGTGTATTGCTATTGCCCTTTTTCAGAGGTGGAAGGTAAATCTACCTCGCTCAAAACACCATGCATTGCAGACACAGGACTCAAAGGCTCTCATTTGGATCTGATTTGAATACCTCTTTCCTGAGGACTAGATATCAGGGTACCAGATGGTGTCAGACAAGCTCCCTAAGGAGGGAAGCAATCTATGATAATATTAATATTTACATATTATTTATTTATATATTATAATAAACATATTATAATAAATATTTACAATACAAATGATATATTATTTATATGACTATAAAAATATTATGACATACAAATTTGTCAGAAGTATTCTTTAAAATAATAAGTATCAGCAATTTACTTTGGATTCTCTGTCTCAACTTTGAGCTCACACTTCTGCCATACCATTTCTTAGTAAAACTGTTAAGTACTCAGGAGTTAGATGTGCAAGATGAACATAAAATTAGAATTGAGTAATCTAAAGCTACTATTTTTTCTTCCTTAGAGTTTTAAAATAGTAATTTTCCATCCAAATAATCAAAGAAAATCTACATTACATATGTTTTTAATCATCTCAGTATGATTAAAATTGGAAATGTTTTTGACTTTATTAGTAAATAAGACGTCTCTTTTGCAATGCATTTTTGCAAACTTTTCATTCAAAATTAGTTAAAATCTTGTAATTTGAAATTAGTAAAATAGAACAGGATCAATAATACTCAAAAGCTAGTATTTTACTTTCCAAATGATATTGGTAATTTACCTTAATTTTAGAGTCCTGAGTGTAAAAGGGACAAATTTTCAGCTTATAACTATCACTTATAACCTTTATCTTCAGTTAGTCATGAGCAATCTAAAAGCATGCACCACACTGCATGCAGTTCCAAAGGGGAGAAAGGACAATTTACGATTGCTATGTGTTGATTTCTGTATTTTTTCTTCTTCTATTTTTTTGAAGGAACAGTTTATTTGAGATCATGGTTCCAGGGTTCCAGAGGTATTATCCACAATAGTAAAAAACACGTGACAGCAGGTAGCCAGAGCAGGAAGCTGAGCCGATCACATTTTCAACTAGGCCTACAGAGGACATTTCTCATTTAAACCACCACATTCTATTCCCTGGTCTCATATTCACATCATAATGCAAAATGTTCTTAGTCCAACTGGAAAACTCTCCCTAGTCTTCTATAGTGTCAACGTTATTTAAAAATCCAAAGTCAATTTCTTTTTTTTTTTGGTTTTTTAATATATATATATATATATATATATATATATATATATATATATATATATATTAAAGATTTCTGCCTCCTCCCCGCCACCGCCTCCCATTTTCCTCCCCCTCCCCTGATCAAGTCCCCCTCCATCATCAGCTCGAAGAGCAATCAGGGTTCCCTGACATGTGGGAAGTCCAAGGACCACCCACCTCCATCCAGGTCTAGTAAGGTGAGCATCCAAACTGCCTAGGCTCCCACAAAGCCAGTACGTGCAGTAGGATCAAAAACCCATTGCCATTGTTCTTGAGTTCTCAGTAGTCCTCATTGTCTGCTATGTTCAGCAAGTCCGGTTTTATCCCATGCTTTTTCAGACCCAGGCCAGCTGGCCTTGGTGGGTTCCCAATAGAACACCCCCATTGTCTCAGTGTGTGGGTGCACCCCTCACGGTCCTGAGTTCCTTGCTCTCTGTCCTTCTGCTCCTGATTTGGACCTTGAGATTTCAGTCCGGTGCTCCAATGCGGGTCTCCGTCTCTGTCTTTGTCTCTGTCTCTGTCTCCTTTCATTGCCTGATGAAGGTTAATGTTCAGGAGGATGCCTATATGTTTTTCTTTGGGTTCACCTTCTTTTTTAGCTTCTCTAGGATCGCGAATTATAGGCTCAATGTCCTTTATTTATGGCTAGAAAACAAATATGAGTGAGTACATCCCATGCTCCTCTTTTTGGGTCTGGCTTACCTCACTCAGGATAGTGTTTTCTATTTCTATCCATTTGTACGCAAAATTCAAGAAGTTCTTGTTTTTTACTGCTGAGTAGTACTCTAATATGTATATATTCCATACTTTCTTCATCCATTCTTCCATTGAAGGGCATCTAGGTTGTTTCCAGGTTCTGGCTATTATAAACAATGCTGCTATGAACATAGTTGAGCATATACTTTTGTTGTATGATAGGGCCTCTCTTGGGTATATTCCCAAGAGTGGTATTGCTGGGTCCAGGGGTAGGTTGATCCTGAATTTCCTGAGAAACTGCCACACTGCTTTCCAGAGTGGTTGCACAAGTTTGTATTCCCACCAGCTAAGTCTTTGAAGAAAGAAATTGAAGAGGACACCAGAAAATGGAAGGATCTCCCTTGCTCTTGGATTGGTAGGATCAACGTAGTAAAAATGGCAATTCTACCAAAAGCAATCTATAGATTCAACGCAATCCCCATCAAAATCCCATCATAATTCTTCACAGATCTAGAGAAGACAATAATCAACTTTATATGGAAAAACAAAAAACCCAGGATAGCCAAAACAATCTTATACAATAAAGGATTGTCTCGGGGGCATTACCATCCCTGACTTCAAACTCTATTACAGAGCTACAGTATTGAAAACAGCTTGGTATTGGCATAAAAACAGAGAAGTTGACCAATGGAATCGAATAGAAGACCCTGACTTTAACCCACAAACCTACGAACACCTGATTTTCGATAAAGGAGCTAAAAGTATACAATGGAAAAAGAGAGCATCTTCAACAAATTGTGCTGGCAAAACTGGATGTCAATCTGTAGAAGAATGAAAATAGATCCATATCTATCACCATGCACAAAACTCAAGTCCAAATGGATTAAAGACCTCAATATCAGTCTGAACACACTGAACCTGATAGAAGAGAAAGTGGGAAGTACTCTACAACACATGGGAACAGGAGACCACTTCCTACGTATAACCCCAGCAGCACAGACATTAAGGGCCTCATTGAATAAATGGGACCTCCTGAGACTGAGAAGCTTCTGCAAAGTAAATTTCTAATTGAAGGAAAATAAGCTCTAGATGTAAGAGTTAGTTTTCATTTTGGTTTAGGTTCTTGCTCTGCCTTGATTTTGGTTTCTGTGACTTCCCCAAACTTCATGTCTTGCCCAACTATTCAGTAGTTAAGGAAATTGTATGCTTTCCTCAATAAAATATATCACTAAATGAAATCAATCTTAACCTCTCTTCTATATCATCTCAGAAATAAGAAACATTTGCTATGTTGATTATTTTTATTTGACCCAAGAAAAGCATTTTGAAGTTAAAATAAATTACATTTTTTTAAAAGAAGGACCTAGAGGGTATGAAGAAACAAAGAGAACAAGAAAGGGGGGAAAGGTGGAAGATAAGAAAGTTAGTTGCTTGATACTTTGTAGTTGTTGTTTTCCGTGGACAAGGGGGACTTCATTTATATTCTCCTTACATTCTGCAATAATAAGTCCTTTTCAATGAAATTTTCAATGTTCTTTATATTCATAAAATTTTTAGAGCCACTTCTAAGCTTCATAGTTTTTAGAATTTCAGGGGAGAAATGGTCATACCCTTGGACAAAAGGACAGGCAGTTGCAATATTTGCATTTTACAGGGAGAATCAAATGAAGCAGAAGGCTGAAATTAACTTCCTGGGAAATTAAGTCTTTGTCTTCAAATGATGCCAGTTATCCCCAATGTGGCTTTCTACGCCAGACAAATGTCACATAAAACACTTTCAAAGAGTTGAAATAGTTTACATCTTAATCAATATAAGCCAATTCTTGTAGCTGTTGTGATTGTATATGGTTGTCATACTTATATTTACTAAACATTTCTATGTTTTAGAAACTTAAAACTTCTTAAAGAGAACAATCATCAGAATCAGACTCATATCAAAATTGGTTGCAAAGCGTGAGTCAGATAAGTAAAAACAATTATCAAAGCTGAAAACAATTTAAGGCATTTCTTCAGTACTTGCAAAGCTTTTTATCTTTTTCTTTTCCCATTTGAATTTTTCCGTAATTCCTTAAAATGCTCAAGTAGGAATTTTCTTCTCATCTATAGAACATATATTTTGGATTCAATCACCAAGACAATTGGTAGACAAGTCTTTATTATAACATGGTATGCTAAAGGAATTGCTAATACAAAAATTCGGCAATGTTGTGTTGCTGAAAGAATACAGCACTAATATCTACATTTAATAGTATTTTGAAGAAAAATGCTGTTTTTTTTTGAAGATCTATTCAACATCTCTTAAACACTTCTAAGAAAGTGGAGTTATTTACTTTTTTCCCTCAAGATTGATTTTCTCAAGCTTCTCTTAATTATCTAATCCTATAAAACCAACATTCTTACTTTACATTCAGAATAATAGATAAGTTTGGAGGTTTGGGATTCCTCTAGCCAAACTACCGTTTTCCTTATCATGGCTGAATACACTGATTGATAGTTCGATAATTTTTGTTAGCACTAGTTTTATGTTCTAAATCACCGTTAAATTATAATAAACCAAAATACAGTTTGAGGAGAGAAAATTCAGAAACAGATGAAATCAACATTAAAGAGAGAGCAGAAAGCACAGGACTGAAGACATCTCATGAACTTTTCTACAAAGCCGCAATGAATAATTTTCCAAGGGGAAAATTCTTTAGATTGGGAGCATTTAAATATTATCTTCATAGCAATGTGTTCCCTAAGACCACAGCTTTGCCAAACTTCAGGAACTGTTTCAGGCATAATTTTCAGTTTTGACTTTAAAGCCACTTTTTTGTGTAAATAAACGCACTTTGTAGAATTTATCTCACATTTATATTTGACCTCTGACCTTGTATCATTCTTCTTTATTCCCCATCCTTTCCTGAAAGTTAAGAATTAAATCCATTATTCCAGTAAGGTCAAAATAAGGTTAGCATCCATGCCTAGGAGCTTTTAAAGGGGGCTGTAGTATTATAAAACAGTTGCCAGAGTCTAGGTGAGTAGAGTCATATTGATATGGAAGGACAGTGTGCTTGGAGTTAAGGACTGAGAAAAAAAGGGTATTTCTGTGCACAGATGTGCTTTTAATTATACAGCATTAACCTTTTTACTATTAAGTTTATTGGACTGAGCCTCCCTAATATAGCCCTGTTTTCTTTATTCTTTAAAACAAAAATTCCCACTTTGCTTATTTTTCCAGATGAGCTTTAAGGTTAAGTAGTAAAGCATGGAGAAAAAAAGCTGGTTATTTTTTATAAAATGTATGTCACATAGATATTTTCACTTACACAACATTGTTATCTCTACAGAACTGGGTATGTTTCTCATGAAACAGAACACAGTATTCTATTTGTTTAGTATATTTGGAAATATTTGAACAGTAACAAAGCAGTCTTTGTTCAGAATTTGCAAATTCCTTAAGAGGCCTGGTTATTTAATATTTTATTATTTTTAAAGGTAAATTTTTCTCCACTAATGTTAGTGTCGGTGTATTTTCTAACCACTACCTCAATATATAGGAACTAAGTTGCCTTACTTGTCATCAAATATTTAACAAAACAGGGGTTCCCTTCCTTTATCTTGTTTTATTTCTTGAGATATTTTCAGATGTCTTTACACACTCCATACAGCCCATTTTAGCCACAAATTGCTGATTCTTCAAACATGTGCTGCTCAGTGCTATTGCTACAGACAAATGCTGCAAATACTAAATATGTTTCTTTTAACGCCATTTTCTTTCTTCTTTTCCATGCAAATTTTATCATCTTTTAAATGGACACAATTTTGTTCTACTTTTCAAAATCTCATGTGAAGTCAGGATTAGTAGCAAGTCTGTCATCCACAGACTATGTTGGGAAGACAATAAACTAAAGGCTATCAAGACTAGGTGGAGTTGTATGCTACACAGTGAGACTCTGTCTTTAAAGCCAAAGCAAACTTAACACACACAAAAAATACAAATATGGTGCACATCTTTTCTCTTGCCTAGTGTGATAGAGCCATTTGTAGTTTCCCTTCTTTTCCATATGTTTCCTTGACTGTGGTAGAGAAATAAGGGATTGGCTTCTTGTTACCTGCATAATGTTAATTGTGAACAGAAGCAGCTTTTACATAGAGTGGTGGTGGATTTTCTAAGAAGAGTAGATCTGTTTATCATTCATTAGCAAAACAGTGTATATTTAATTGAGATCATATGCATCACACTAGATCACCCAAAGGTATGCCTCTGTCATATACTCCTGGGCTATAGTTTTATAAAATGGATGTGTTATCTTTAATGTCATTTATTTTCCAATTATTCATGAAACAGTACCAGATAACGCTCTTATCTTGCTAGAAATATAAACAAACCTTAGACTCAATAGCTAATAAATTTAATGTAGCTTTAAATACTTGGTTTCTGAAAAAATTGTCTTTAAATATTAGTGGGGATGCCTCATTAAATATTATTGTAGCTCTTGCATTGATATATACCCAAAACAAATCGTTTCACAGAATTGTATAATATTCATTTTATTATTATTTAATTCAGAACATATATTGAATTATACCAATCACTTTACAGAATCTGCAGCACTAATCATAAGTTTTATTATAATAGGACAATGAATATAGTAAACTATAGTAAATAGTTACTGATATTAATACACCTTGCATTTTTGAAGTGCATTTTACTTGGTATGATTTCTTAATTTTAAATATGTTCTGAACATAAAACATTCTGTTTGTTAATATTTTATTTGAGATTTCTGCATTGGCATTTATACATGAAACTGGCCTCAATTTTTGATATTGTCTTTTGAAAGTTTTGCTATCTCTGGAGACAAAAACTCCTTAAGATAAAGAAAAAAAGACCTTTATAGAATATAATGAAATTACAAGTAAAGGTGGTTAAACTGTGGCTGAAAAAGTCATGAGAGACTGAACTATGTGTAGTATAAATGCCCAATGTTAGAAAATGTCATTCAGAAATTTTCATTTAAAAAGGAATATCAAACACCTCTAATTTTGGAGCAGTGTTGTTTTTAAAAGTGACTTTTTTTGTGTTCACTATAGTGTCAAAGTTATTAAGCTGTAAAGTAGTTATTCCCATTAAAGATAACTTGAATTGCAAACATAGGAATCTATGTTTCTAAAACCAAAGTACATAAGATCCCAGATTATTTTATTAAACTTAATATTGAAATGAAATACCACCATAGCCTACACTCAGGTTTTATAAAAGCCACACTTCTCCCCCCTTTTCAGAAAATAAAAAAAAATAAATCCCACTACAGCTATACTTGAAAGTATTTTGCTATGCCCCACCCAATTTCAGTTGTCCCTTGCTCTAGTTATACAATTGTCTGGATGTAGAAAGTCATTAATTTATTATTTCAATCCCTCATATCTTCCCCTGTATCTTTTTGAAATTGGGAGCCTCAGGAAAAGACTTACTATATTTTTCTCTTTCTAAGGTGTTCTTTAGCCTCCACCTACACTGAATGTCCTGACTCTCTTTTTAAAGATGTTTTTCCTGCACTTTATTTTTTATCCTGGAGAATTTCTGGTTAGGGTTTGTTTAGAATATGCTACTGCAAGACTGTGGAGCCATTTCCAGTCTTCATCTCTGGAACTGGAGAACTCTCCTGGGGGTTGCTAGGCTCAAATAAACCTATTGTTATACTTTTTCAAAAAAAAAACTGTCAACTTTATTGTGCCTTCTTTATATTATATGGTCTGTATCATGCACCTCTCCACTGCAGCCGTATATGGACAGATTTTAGTCTCCTGAATTATTACTAATATTACACTCCTATTTTTGAACATTGTTTTGATCATAATCTTAGTGATACTATTGTTGCAGTATTTTTGGATTTCCTTTACATACTTTTCTTTGTCCAACTTACTTATTAATTCTCACTTAATTATTCATATATATATATATATCAAAAATACACATGACTTAATTTCAAGTCATATCTTTGTTTATCACTATACCTTTGAACATGGTTTAAAATGCTTCTATTTGTTAGTATCCAAATTAAAAAAAATCTTATGTTAATTCTTTGTTTCATCATCTTATATGTTCTATTGTATCTCCATGCTCCACTCATTTTGCATAATTCATTCCTATTACTCCTTTGCATTCAAAATAGATGAGCTGGCTGGTCTTACCACTTTTAGGAGTAGATTAGAATCACTTCACCTTGGCAAACTCCAGCTCTCTACTTTCTGTACAGATCTCTGGTTCTGCTTTATATTGTTTCAGATGAAGCCAGAAGGAAACTCTGTTCAAGTTCATAAATGTTTACTTTCTTTGGGCTCCCTGTGTTACCTAGCAATGCCACTTCATCTTATTCCCTCACATTCTCACTTTATTCTCTGACCTCTTCACACTTTCTCTTTACAGGAACACTTGACACCCAGCAGTCTCGGCTGATAACTTAGTTTCTGATATTACTGAGAAAAGAAATAGAATTTTAAAATAAAAAGAAACTTCTCGTACATACAGACCAACCCACTTTTTTTTTTTCTATGATATTCTGTCCTACTGCCCTTACCTTGGTACAAGGGAAGGGATGCCTTAACTTTCCTAGGCTGGGCAGGTGCTGCCTTTCTCTTCACTTGTGAACTAAATCAGGTTCGTTGCAATATCCTATACCCACTTTGCTGCGTAGGTATATGTGTATTCTCATCTCTTCTTGATGGATCTTGTAATAAAAAATACAGTAGAGTGTCTCTGTTACTTTTTCAGAGAGTGTGCTATTCAATGCATTCTCTAAACACTCCTTATTTTATCCTCAACTCTTTACCTTCTTAATGCATTCAAAAGAAGCTTTGATTCCAACTAAAAAGCAAAAATGGTCTTATCATTGAAAAGCATTTTTAATCTAGTTTTATTTGACCTATCAGGAATTGTTAACCACAGTCATATAACCAGTGCTTGTGATTTAAGTTTTACTGTCCCACATAAATACTTGATTGCAAACCATTTTGATTATACCCATCCCTACTTCTCTACTCACTGTTGTCTTACTCTGTAACTTCTGTATGTTTATAGGACAGAGAGAGAGAGAAAGAGAGAGAGAGAGAGAGAGAGAGAGAGAGAGAGAGAGAGAGAGAAGAGACAGAGAGACAGAGAGAGACAGAGACAGAGAGACAGAGACAGAGAAAGACAGAGAGAGACAGAGAGCCCACAAATCCAAATGTTCAATTAGTTTCCTCTATAAGCATATGTGAGTAGGACTAAGCATTTGGTCATTGTCAACTTTCCCTGGGACTCATCCCTGAAGAAATCTGACTCTCTCTCTCTCTCTCTCTCTCCCTCCCTCCCTCCCTCCTTCCCTCCTTCCCTCCTTCCCTCCCTCTCTCCCTCTCTACATCTCTCTCTCTCTCTCCTTCTTTTTCTCTCTACAACCAGAGGTGGGGCCTTGTGAGTCCATGATGAAATGTTGGTGGTATTGTTGTGAGCAAGCTTTGTGCAGGCAACCATAGTTGTTGAGAGTCTGTTAGAAGAACATCCTTGTCATGTCCAGGACAAACTCTTTCCATCAGGCCTCCTCTTCCTGTCACTTACAGTGTTTCTGAGCCTTTTCCTATGAAGTTCCTTGAGACTCAGTTACAGGAGATATGTTATTCATGTCCTATTTGGGGATGGGCTCTCTACAGTCACTCATTTCTCTGCACTTTGAACAGTTGTAGTGTATCTGTGTATGTGAGTTTTGTTTTTGTTTATGTTTTTTTTTTGTAAAACCCTTCATCTGCTGCAAAGACAAACTTCTTTATGAGGCAGAGAGTTAAACTTATTTATGGGTATATAAATACTTAGAAGATAATTGATAGAAAATAATTTTGGCAAAATAGAAATAATAGGCTCTCTTCTATGATATATGATCTCTACTGCAAAGATTCTTGCTATTCTGAGTTTCCTCCTACTAAGTGAGCATTAAGTTCATTAAGAGAACTGTTGGTTTTCTGAAGCATATTAGTGCTACTGAGAATTACCATTGGCCCTACTTTTTCAGATTAGACATTATTGTTGTTTATTGGATGTATAAGTGGTGGTATGGTGGTGGTGGTGCAGGTGAGATATCCCTGAGGGCATGAGATCAAGAGAACTGTCCCTGTCCCTTGCAGCATGCTGCAGTGGGTGAGCTAACTGGGACAATGCAAGAAAGCTGGCCCTGTTGTTGCCAATGAAAAAATGTTGGCAGCCTTACTAACCCAACTACCACCCAGGCCCAGAATCAGGGCTATTAGTTGGACCACCTCACCATCTACCTCATTTTGAACTGTAGGAGCATAAGAAAGGGCCAGGCCTGCAGATCCAAAGCTGCAGGATCCCCATGACACAGGGAAACAACAGGTTATCCAAGAGGAGTCCCAGTGAAGGCCCAGTATCCATAGTGTAACAGAAACCAGGGACCTCAGTTCAGACCAACATCTCATTGCAATGAACATTTACCAGTAAAGAGGTATGGACTAAGGATGTATACTGCATGACACAATACAGCTTCCATGACAAGACTTTTGTTTGGATGTTATTTAATTTGGTTGTTTTTTTTTAATTTTGCTTTTTTTTAGAGGGGGTTGCAAGGGTAGAGGATGCATATGAAGATGTGAAGGAACCGATGGATGGGATTGAGACCCATTTGTGAGCAGTAGGATACTCACAAAGAATCAACAACCAGAAAAACAAACATAAGTCAGCTAAAACGTATTCGTCAGAGTTGGGCACTGCTATGTGCAGCCAGGAAAATAAAAATAAAGAGCTCTAATACAAAGTGAAGATAGGTCAGAATCTCAGAGAGGGATCTTCTTTTCAACCACATTGTCTATCAGCCAAATATGTGAAAATAAAAGATGCTATTTATGGAAGCTAATATTAAAGAAAAAACATCATATTTTCAAAGAATACCATGAAATTATGATACAAGATTTTTCTGATTTTAATAACATGTATTTACTTGATTACATACATAAGTCCAGCCCGTGTAAGAAAAGATAGAGGAATGTCTGTATCTTTTTCTTAGAAGCCTTTCCACTTCAGTTCTAATAACAGAAAAGAGAAACAATGAATGTATGCAAACTTGTAGCAAAAGCTTTTGAAATAACAGGACTGTGAGGCACCCAATATGAGGATTGTCAGGATAGGAGAGCTTTGACACAGTCTTTTCCTCGAAGTTCTGCCACAGTCACTTACAGAAAGATACTTAAGACATTTCAGACAGTGGTTTCATATTTGTGTTGCCTGTGCTTTTCACTATGCAAGGGATGCAGTGCTATTGGAATAAATAAGTTCTGTAATAGGATTTACTGTCAGAATTTATTGCCTATAGTATTGTGAGGATGCAGATTTTAAAGCCCCATGTCATTTTTCAAAGGCAAAAGTGTTGAAACTGACCTTTGACTATGCATGGCGGCATTTAAATTATTATATTATTATCACAATGAGCTCTAATTTCAGATGTATTGTAATACCTTGACCTTTTTAGATATTACTAGTATATTGCCTTCAGAAAAGAAAAAAAAGCTGTTTAAGCTTGTGAGTATCAAATATAAGATGTCAATTGCTAACTCATTTGCTTTTCAATTGGGAGTACAGTTTATACCAGAATCCTTACTGGTCTAATAGAATGTCAATAGATATAACAACATCAAATAGCTACCCCTCATTGTACACAGAAAACAAAAGGGCAAATACAGGGTATCTACAAATGGACACCTAATAACCAGAACATACCCCATTATACAGACTATGCCAGGTTTGATTAAACAAAATATGTGTTTGTTTAAACCCATGCACATAATATAATATTGCCATTTTCATTTCTACAAAATCATAATGCAGTGTTCAGTTTAGTCAAGAGGAAAAGGAAATGAAAACTGGTTCAAAGAAAATGTGCATTTCTTTAGCAAGTTCTGAAAAGTGACCCTGTTGCTGGTGGCAAAATCCCACCAAGATATTAAATACAGCTAGAATACCCAAGTTTGTGTGTCCAAGGAGCATTTTTTGTCCCTTCAGTGCAAATATTCTTCATACGATCTTAAAGTGTTTATACGTATATCTATATATTTATATAACCATACCACAAGACTATATATTAGTACATACAACACATATATGATCATACAGATATAATAAAAATATTCACTTTTTCTCAGATGCATGTTGGAGTAATTATAGCAGTAACACAATAGAAACATGTTATAGTTTCTTCTGAGTATGTCTTGCTATAGACAAGTAAAAGAAGCTGATGGTACTTTAATTTAACCAACTTGCCAGCACAAGAATGAAGGTTATAGAATAAAGGTATTCTAAACTAAAGGTATTTGAGAAATATTTCCTTGCAATGTAGTGAGTCACCTTTATAACCAGATATAGTGGCTGCCAGCTTGGGAAGTCTTGAGTTGGGCCTATTTAGTTAGAACTGGGAGCCTTAAATGAGAGACCCATTAAGAGCATGAGCTGCTTTATTTTGTTATGGGAATTTGTTCGATAAAAAAAGTATTAAACTAAGGAAAATCTGGCCTAATGGCACAAACATTCTCTATAAGGTAAAATCCCACTACCTAAAAATTAATATCTCTTTATTTTTCAAAAAATGTTTTTAGTCCCGATGCAATTTAAAAATTAAAGCTGGCTTTGGAGCTGGAGTGTGGCTCTCTCCTTTAAATTCAAGTGCACTTTTAAAAGAAAAATTCAGAGTCTGTGTCTCATATCAAAGATCCACCTGTTGAGGGACAGAATAAAACCAAAATCTAGGGACCATTGCTGCCACAAATCTCTGTGCCCTCATATGTATTTTTGACTTTTTAGAATTTTTCTTTAGATATATTACTATCTTAAAATTTACACTTTCTGTTTTTATATTAATAATGTTTACGTTTTCCACAGTGAACAATAAATTTTCCTGAGAGCTGCCTCTAAAGATTCCAAAAAGATGATACCGCCCCACAAAAATTACTCTACCTGTTTCATAATAATGCCATTGCGCTTGAGCTGATAAACACAACTCAAAGATTGGTTTTGAACGACAAACTACTTAGGACATTTTTCAAGATGGTTAGCTGATATGACCCACCTTCTTATATCACTCTAGCCAGAAATTCAGATAAGGTTTACCCATTACTCTGAGACTGGCTGCACATGTTATACTTAGTCCCATTAGACTTAACCATTGCTAAAATTTGTCACAGAGTCCCATCGAGATACTGTCACCCCCAATACAGATAGAAGTAATTATAAGAAAACAACACTCCCTCTCCCAACAGATGGGATGTATGGTTTTGTGTTTTCTCAGGATTATGGATAATAGTCATATGTAGAGGTTGGTTATATGTTGTGCTAGGGTTGAGGATGGAACAATAAAGATTAGACTCAAGAATCTCACTTGGAATAAAAGAAAACGGGGGCTAGACAGGATAAAACAATAAGGTAGATTGTTAAATCTACTTGTAAAATAAATTAGCAAGTATTAGTTTTAGATATGGATTCTTGTATATTAATACAAATGTAAAATTATTTTGTATTCCTGTTTAAGATAATTTAAATATTGATACAAATTTAAAATATTTTTGTTATATTGTATATATGTTTTGACTTCTGTTTAAAATATTTTGTATATTTATACAAATGTAAGATTATATTTGTCATATGTATGTTTCTACTTCTGTTTAACATAACTTCTATATTGACTGAATTTTAAGGTTATTTTTGTCATACTGCACTATTAAATCTCTACCTATGATTAAGATATTTTTATATATTGTCACAATTTCAAGGTCATTGTCCTTATATTGTATATCTGTTTGCAGATTTTATAATGTGAAGTTTTAGTCTTTAAGCTATATAGGTTATCAAGAATTACAGGCTAATTCTTGATATAACTATAAGTGTCACCATGTTTGTCACACTTATAGTTATGTTAATTGGCTTTTGAAGAAGCACAAAGATGTATTCCATATGGCTAGGTAATCATCAAATACTACAACGAACTATAGAATATGACATTTAAATGTTTTACTGAGTTAGAATTCTGTTGACATGAGACACAACTGCTACTGGTAGCACCAATCTACTCCTGAGAGAATAATTGGTCCTGAAGACACTCCACATGAAGTCCGTTTTCTTCTTGGCAAAACAGGCCTATTGGGTATAGAACTGTCATTGCCTCAACTGCTGACAGTAAGCACACTATCCAATCCAGATAACGGGACACAGAAAAAGTAACTATTAAATCTTAACAAGACAGGAAATGTAAGTCTATAGAGTTTTCCTGTTTCTGAAGATGGTCTGTCAGATATTCTAAGCTTATAGTCAAAGATGGAACCAACATTGCAGACGCAGGCAGCCTGCTGCTTCTGTCATTTCTCGCATTTTTCAGAAGTCACTTGTTTCTATTTCCTGCTTAATCAGATAATATTTCTTTTCTTCTCAGGTCTTTGATGTGATTAAAGATTAGATAGTTACAGTTACAATCTTCTCATATCTTAGCCATTGGCCTATTAGGTATAAGACTTATCATACTCTTCAGAAAAGGTCAACTATTGGAGTAATCTCTGTAATTTATCAATTAACTATAATCTAGACATTTAGAATGCGTTTCTTGCTTGTTGTTCTTGATAGTTGTGGTTTCATTTTTGTTTATGTTATTATGTTTTATTTTATCTGGGCAATACTTTATAGTTCTTATTGCATATAGTTTTATGATAGGCCTAGTTAGGAATTTAATCTATTTCAGCCAATCATGTTTGGGGTGACTAGCCCTATGGATAAGTTTTTTTCTAGATACATGACAGGATAAAATTGAGAAGGGGACATGTGCTCTCTTTCTTGTGTTGCCCAAGCAAGAGCAAGTCTTGTGGTTGGTTTTCATCAACCTTGGGCAGAACAGCAGGACAACATCAGTTGGATCAACATCAGCATCTACCTTGTTAGGTATTTGTGATTATGTTTTTCCCTTGCAACCCTTAATAAATTATTGACCAGACTTTGGGAGTTATTGCTTCATCACATGATTGAGATAAGGTCTAGTATTCTGGTTAGGTATTTGTTTTTGTAAACGGGATACAAGATACAGTTATCTAGGTAGAGGGAAACTCAGTTGAGAAAACCCTTCATTTCTTTGCCTCTGAGCAACTCTCTGGGGCATTTTCCTAAATAATGATTTCAGTAATAAAATTTAGCCCTAGTAGCTGGTAACTCCCCTGAACAGCTGCCCCTGGGTAGTAAAAGAAAGCAAGTTAAGCAAACCAGGCAAATAGAACTTCTCAGTGTTCTATGATTCAGTTGTTGCCTCTAGATTGCTGCTTGTGTTCCTACCCTGGCTCACTGTTAAAATGGTTCCTAATACATAAGATGAAAGATGAAATAAAGCCTTTTCTCCACAATTGCTTTAAGTTGGTGTTTTATGATCGCAGCTCAAAGCCAGCGAAGCCATCTGACCATAAGAGAACAGCTTTCTTTTACAGCCTACTTGAACATCAAAATTAAATTGTTCCTCAGTTGTACCTAAAGGTCCTTTACCCTGACTGCTTAGCAATAGAGACCGCACTAGTTCTAGTTCACACCATTGCATATAGCAAGAAAACACAATTTTCTAATCTATTCCTGAGGGTTCTAAAGAGTGAATATATTGAATAATCTCTACATTTTATCCCTGTATTACAGTTTTAGAAATGCCTGTAACTAAGCAGCTGTGGATGCCTGCCAACATATAATAGCAAAAAGGGATATTGGAGACAAATGATTGAACAAATTGATTCAGTAACCAAGAGAACATGTTTACTCCCTCTCTAAAGTTTCTTACAGAATGAGAGGGTTAAAATATTTGAAAGGAACTTAGAGTTTTTCTAGCACAAGTATTGGCTGGCTATTTGAATTCCTTCAGCAGCATTCCTCACAACAGGTCAACGATTCAATAAATTCCCAAGTGAAAGGAACCCTGAAATGTCAGTTGACATTTTCACTCCCTGCTAAACTCAGTAGCATACAGTTCTCATTTCGTACAGCCCATAGTATTGCAACACAATCATCTTGATGTTTGTTACCAGGGTGATTATGCTGTTTCTTTACCATATATACCATTTTATTTGTTAGTAATCTGCTCCAGAATGCATTGTAAAATAGTTTTGTTTTTTCCTACTGTGTTAAATTTATTCACAACCAAGCTGAGCTCTTAAAATGTGATAATTTTTTCACATTTGTATTGTTTTTATTGAGTTATAGATTTTTCTGTGCTCCCCCTCTTCCTTCACTCTTTCCATCTGCTCTTTCCTATAACACCCATGCTCCCAATTTACTCAGGAGATCTTCTCTTTTTCTAGTTTTTATGTAGATCCATATATGTCTCTTTTAGGGCCCTCTTTCTTGCTTAGATTCTCTGGGATTGTAAATTGTAGGTTGGTTTTTCTTTGCTTTATATCTCAAAGCTACTTATGAGTGAGTACAAATTATATTTGTCTTTCTGAGTTTTTCACCAACCCCACATCAGACAGAGGACTGATCTCTGAAATAAAACAAGGACTCAAGAAACTTGATCAAGAGAACAGATAACAAATATAAGAATGGAATAGAGACCTAAACAGAGAACTCTCAACAGACAAATCTCAAATGGCTGAAAGACACTTAAGGAAATCCTTAGCTATCAGAGAAATGCAAATCAAAACAACTCTGAGATTCCATTTTACACCAGTCAGAATAGCCAAGATCAACTGATGATAGCTTATGCTGGAAAGGATGTGGGGTAAGAGAACACTCCTCCATTACTGCTGTGAATACAAACTTGTCCAGATGAGGAAATCAGTGTGTCAATTTCTCAGAAAACTAGGAAACAATCCACCTCAAGACCCAGCAATACCACTTTTCGGGATTTACCCAAAGGATGCTCAATCAACTGCATCTATATCAGCATTATTTGTAATAGCCAGAGCCTGCAAACAAGTTAGATGCCCCTCAACTGAAGAATGGATAAGGAAAATGTAGTACATTTACACAATGGAGTACTACAGAGTGGTAAAAAAAATGGCATCTTGAAATTTGAGGTGAATGGATGGATTTAGAGAAGAATTATATTGAGTGAGGTGGCAATTTTCTTTAACAATGCTATGATGTTTTGAATTAGAATGGCACCCGTAGACTCATATGTTTAAATACTTGGTTCTCTATCATTGCAATAATTTGAGAAAGATTAGGAAATGTGAGCTTTTTAGAAAAAGTCTTCCCTGAGAGTGAGCTTTAGGGATTCAGTAGACCCCCACCATTTCCAGTATGCTCTCTGTGTCTCTTGCTTGTGAACCAATGTGTGAGCTTCTCATCCATCTGTCACCATGCCATAACTTGGCCATCATAAACTCTCTGGAAGCATAAGCTCAATTAAATGCTTTCTTTTAAAATTTGCTTTGGTCTTTGAGATTTATCACAGCAATAGATAAGACACAAATATAGAAGTATAGGTATTTAAAGATCAAAATATCTAGGAAACTTTGTTAAATAACTGCATTATTGGTTAGAAGACCCATAGCAGGTAAAGATTAGAATTCTTCCTTACTTCAGTCTTCCCCTGAAATCATCTATATCCATCCACTCTCTTTCAGGAAGCTAGGCTTATTTTCCCGGAATATGGAAGGAGTGCTGTTTGCCAGACTTCACTTTCTAATTCTATTTAATCAGCACTAAATTAATGAAAGCTACTTACAGTTCTGGTTCAGTGTTCTTTTTCTTTTTCCTTCCCTACATCTTAGTTTTAAACACCATCGTGAGTTTGACGTCTTTATAGGTAGCTTAGTAAGGATACTAATGAAGCTGCCAAAAGATGTCATCTTCAAAGTGCACAATTCTAATTTAATATTAAGATGTTTCATTGTGCCAAAGTAGCATATTCTGTTAGATTATTGCCATGACTCTTATTCTGATGGATAGATGCATGATGCATGTAAAAGCAGTTTGAAAGTGTAACAATAATCATTTTAGATATATTATTGGCCAGTTAGAGAAAAAATTTCTTCAAAATATAGGGGTAAAATTACAGTTTTATAGTTGAAAGGAACAGCAAAATATTGATGGAAGAGTTTTGACAGTGTAACAGGAAGCCTTTGATTCTGTAATTATGCTAATATTTTCCCAAATGGATTTTTCAAAAAACAAAATAAAAATTACTTTAGTTCAGAATTAGGAAGTCCATAGATTAAAATTGACAGGCAGTTTTTCACATGCCCTCTGGCATGTTAGAGTGAGTACTTCATGGCAAATTCCTGCTTTTCAAAATAGAGTGTATAACGTGGGAGAGGGGTTTGCCATGACAGCAACACTGCAGTCAGTGCCCAGTTGTTCTCACTCCACAGGGATTTCACATGAGTCTTCCATCTCTCCCTTAAGAGCCACTGTCCAGGCTTCTGCCTTTAACAAGGGCTAATTCTTTATTCTACTACATTAGCACTAAAGTTTGGAGAGATAATGGCTTGCCAACTGGATCCGCATGCACAGCTGAGCTCCATCCAAATAACATCAACAAACCTCAAGCACAAACTGTGAGGGAAGTGGCCAGAAGTGGTACTTAGCCACCTTGATCAAAATATACTTGAAATGCTTTTCTCTCAGAAAAAGCTGCAGATATGTGAAATCCCACTTGAAACATGAAAATGGATAGACAACGTTTCCTTTAAAAATAATCCTAGCATCATGTATGCTCATGCCTGATATCACAGCATGGGGATAGGCTAAGGGAAGAGAGTCAGGAGTTTGAGGCTACCCTGTGTTATGTAGTAAGAGTTGCTGTAAAAAAATGACTTTTAAGTTATTTTAAGCTGAAGCTTATGTTTCTGTTTTTGTATAAATTGTGCTTGAAGTTGAATATGAATTTGCTTTTCTTAATCTTTACCACTTCACATACTTCATCCTTTTTGCATTTATTCTCTAGTTTCATTTAACTAACCAAATGTTCCCAATTCTACATTTTCTATACAATAAAATAAAGTCCATTTTTAAGTACAATGTATCTGCATTGCATAATTTCAGGTCAAAAAGGGAATTAGAGAATACACTAAAAAGAAAAGCATTTAAAAATATGATTTGAAGACAAGGACAAAAGATGGTTAAAATGATAACATGTGCTTGGACACTTCTTTATAATCTCCTAAGCTTATTGCTTGTAATAGACAACTCTTTATTTAAACCTTTGCTATTGACATGATGTTTTTTATGAAATTCTGAGGTCTATAACATGCTTTGAAACAATAATTTATCAATTACTGCATTACCTTGTGCTAAAAGAACTGGCAGACATGTATGGGATCAGATGTGTGCTATCTATATGGGACAAAACCTAGTCCTGATTATATCCTGAACCTGTATGAATAAGGAAGTCAATTCTGTATCATCTGGTATAAATTCAGAGATTTCAATATGCAAAAATTTCCTTTTGCATATTGTAAGTCTGTTGAAATAGCAGCGGCGGGGCTGTGTCCACCTGGCCCTGGGCTAGCTTTACAGAATAA
Organism: Microtus agrestis; assembly: GCA_902806775.1. Classification (NCBI taxonomy): domain Eukaryota; kingdom Metazoa; phylum Chordata; class Mammalia; order Rodentia; family Cricetidae; genus Microtus; species Microtus agrestis. The sequence goes on from CADCXT010004280.1 coordinate 926,219, forward strand.
TTACATGGACACTGTATTCTTTTAAGCACTGCTTGGCCCATTGCTTACCTCTTAACCCTTTTATATCTGTGCACCCCAGGTGGCTTTGGGTTGCCTCTCCTCTTGGGTTGGTGGGTGGTGGGGCCTGGGGTTCCGTCGCCGGGGGCTGGGTTTCGGGGCATTGGTCTGGGGGTGTTTTGCCCTCCTTCTCTTTTTTTTTTTACCCCCCCCTTTTCTACAATCGGACCAAGCGTTTTTTTGTTATCATGAAATCACGTTTTTCATAAGTCAGTGACTATATTAAGAGGTTTTTTAAAATTCCTTAGCACCATGAGAATAGCATATAATTCTGCCTTCTGGACAGAATTGTAAGGGCTTTGTTCCACCTTACTTAATTCTTCTGATTTGTAACCTGCCTTCCCTGATTTTTGCATCAGTATAAAGTGTACAGGCTGTCATTATTGAAGCATCACATACAATTTGTGGAAGAATTCAAGCAGTTCTCTTTATAAGGTTAATTCTATTGCTTTTGGAATAATTGCTATTAATTTTCTCCCAAAAAATTAGTACAAGCTCTTTGCCATAGTTCATTGTCTTCCTATAACTTTTTTATATCATCAGTAGCAAAAGACACTGTAATCTCTGTTAGGTCTATACCTGCTAATTGATGAAGTCTCAATTTACATTTTATAATTAATTCATATACTTTTTCCACATAAGTTTTTAATAGTTTACTTGGTTTATGTAGTACAAAAGATCCATTATGAGGTAATATCATCCAGCTGCATTAAAATAACTGTAGGAGAAATTCTGGAAAGCAATATGACTAGAATATAATTAAGATTTGGAGTCACCATATTTCCATGTGTGTCTTATAATTTCTCCTCAACAACTGTCAATTCCTTTTCTGCTTCAGCTGTTAATCCTCTGGGTCTATTCAAATCTAAGGTTTGGTTTAAATGAATTATTAGATCAAGTGTTATCCCAACAACCAGTTGTAGACTGGAAATGTCTCCTAACAAACTTTGAAAGTCATTAAAAGCCCACAACCGGTCTCTCCTAATTTGTGCCTTTTGTGTTCTAATTTTCTGTAAACTTATTTTATAATCTGGGTGATTAACAAAATCTACTCTTTTTTTCAAAAGCAATTTGTAATCACCATTTTGGCAAAACTTTTTTCTTAAAATATTTTTTTCAAAAAATCTATGTTTGAATCAGATGGCAAAATGTCATCCATGTAATGGTAAGTAACTCAGGATATTGCGTATGTATTATTTCCAATGGCTGACTTACGAAGTATTAGCACAGATTGGGGCTATTGAGCATTCCCTACGGCAGAATGATCCATTGACATCTCCTATTAGGCTGAGAATTATTATAAGTAGGCACTGCGTGGGTAGATTTTTCTCTATCCTTTTCTTGTAAAGGTATAGTGAAGGAACAATCTTTCAAGTCAATAACTATGAGAGACCATCCTTTTGGTAATAGAGATTCAGAGGAATTCCAGATTGTAGAGGGCCCATAGGTTAAATTACCTTATTGACAGCTCTTAGATCTGTCACCATTCTCCATTTCCAGATTTCTTTTTAACTTCAAATACAGGAGAATTCCAGGGGCTGGTTGATTCCTTAATATGGTCAGCATCTAGTTGCTCTTGTAGCAGCTGTTCTAAAGCCTGCAGCTTTTCTCAGTTAGAGGCCATTGTTTAACCCATGTTGGTTTCTTAGCTAACCATTTTAAAGGTAGCACTGTTGGTACCTCTAAATATCTGCTAGTTGCTTTGTGTTCTTGTACAGCTTCAATGGCTGGTGACATTTGTGTATAGTACCTTATAATATCTTTCCCAGAAATACGAGTTCCTGGGACTGCAGAATTTTAACCTGGATGTTTCATTGCTTTGGCAGGTCATGACCCCATAAATTTACTGCAATATTAGCAACATATGGCTGCAGCTTCCCTCTCTGACCTTCTGGCCCTATGCAGTCAACCTATCTCATACATTGTTTAACTTGAGATATGTTCCAATTCTTAGTAATTGAACATCTGTCTCTTGAGGAGGCCAATTTTGATGCCAAGATTCTGGAGTAAACTCATGTCCACACCTGTGTCTATCAAACCAAAAATTACAATACCATTTATATGCAGTCTTACTTTTGTTCCTTGATCATTTATAGAAGCTTGCCAGAATATATGTTTTCTATTTCCTATCAGAATTTTTGATTTATTCTCCATGTTTATTCCATCATCCAGAACAGAATGGCATTTGACAGAAGACTATTTTTTTTTTAATTTTCCTGGTGAGATATGTTCTCCACAGTGACAGAGAATGACTGGACCACTTTTAGTTAGGTGGCCTGTGAAAGGCCCCTCAAAGAGTTTCCTGATGGTACTCAGTAGGCTTGGAGTTCAAATACATATGGGGCACCAGATGAAGAAGGATGCTTAAAAGAAATACCACACTAGCTCAGAATTGAGAATAACAGAGTGTTATTTATTTAAGGGTAGACTCACAAATCACAATCCTTGCTAGAATGGAGAACAGCAACCAAATCCTACAGCCAGAAAAGAGAGTGGATGCATGCTTTACACCTGCATAGATAGTTTAAGAGACCATGCCCAAGAGAGCGGGTAACTTAAAGGCTAGTGGCTGTAGAAATGCCTATAACACTGGTACATGACTTTAACCCCAGCACATGGGAGGCAGAGGTAGGTGGATCTCTGTGAGTTTGAAGTCAGCTTGGTCTACAAGAGCTAGTACCAGGATAGGCCCAAAGTTACAGAGAAACCCTGTCTCAAAAAAAAAAAAAAACAAAATAAAAAAATAGAGACTACTATATAGAAGTTCACACTCACAGAGTTGGGTATTTATGTTTTCAAAGTTCACCAAGTTGATTTTTGAAAAAATCATTTTATTTTAAGGAAAAAATTATTTTTATAAAAAATTACTTTTTATACTTAAATTAAATATTCATTGATGACATATGACATACTAAATATATGTTGAATATGCAGTTGAGGCTGTTTTATTTAGGCTATACATAAACATTGCCCTGTTTATTCCCAGCCACTGTGGTTACCTAAATATTCCAGAGATAATAGTTATGACTCCCTCATGTGAGGGTGAGTGAGGATCATGGGCCACAATGAAGTCATAAGAATCATGAAAATTCAGCAGCTTCATGGGCCCTCATAAGATGTTTATCAAGGCTCATCCTAGCATGTTTTATATAATAGCTTCCCAATTACTTCTTTTGTGGATGTCAATGGGATCCTTTGTTGTATGGCTGCTCACATCACTGGAATGACTCTTCTCTTCAATGGTATGGGAATTCACATGTCATCCATGCAGAATTTAGGACTCATTTGAGGCATGTCTACTACAAATTTTCTAGGACACTTCCCAATTGTGTTGTTGACACTGAATCATCTATGTTCCTGTAAATAAAATCCCCCTAAACTCATTATTCACCAAGATGGACTTGAGTAGAACTTGTCCTTTGGTCTGTCAATGAAATCATTATCTAAAGTATGAGGATTATTTTTTCTTTTATTTAAATTGGATTTCTTTATACAACAGCAGTCTGATTATATTTACCCTTTTTTTCTGGTCTACTTCTCTCTCCATCTTACCTGACTCCACTCCTTTTTGTGTCTTGCTAGAAAAAAAATAGGCTTCTTAGGGACAATAATAAAATAGAACAGGATAAAACAAAAACAAGCAAATTAGAACAGGGCAGAACAAACAGAAGGAAAAGAGCCCAAGAAATGACACAAGAAATAGATATTGACACAGAGACAAACTTGATACACACTCAAGATTCCCTAAAAACATAAAACAAGTAGCCATGATATATATGCAAAGTCAAAGACATAAAAGAAGAAATAAGATTAAAAAATATTTAAATAGTCCTGACAACGATATTATGAGAAAAAGAACTCCAAAGTTGCTGTCAAGTTTGTTTTCTGTTGGTTACCTACAGATGGGCATGAGGTCTACCCTTAAGAGTAGCTTTCATTTGTATGCAAAATACAAGAAGTCCTTGTTTTTTACTGCTGAGCAGTACTCTAATATGTATATATTCCATACCTTCATCCATTCTTCCGTTGATGAGCATCTAGGTTGTTTCCAGGTTCTGGCTATTACAAACAATGCTGCTATGAACATAGTAGAGCATATACTTTTGTTGTATGAAAAGGCCTCTCTTGGGTATATTCCCAAGAGTAGTATTGCTGGGTCCAGGGGTAGGTTGATCCCGGATTTCCTGAGAAACTGCCACACTGCTTTCCAGAGTGGTTGCACAAGTTTGCATTCCCACTAGCAATAAATGAGTGTACCCCTTTCTCCACAACCTCTCCAGCAAAGGCTATCATTGTTGTTTTTGACTTTAGCCATTCTGACATGTGTAAGATGGCATACAAATGGATGGAAATAGAGAACACTATCCTGAGTGAGGTAAGCCAGACCCAAAAAGAGGAACATGGGATGTAATCACTCATATTTGGTTTCTAGCCATAAACAAAGGACATTGAGCCTATAATTAGTGATCCTAGAGAAGCTAAATAAGGAGAACCCAAAGAAAAACATATAGGCATCCTCCTGAATATTAACCTTCATCAGGCGATGAAAGGAGACAGAGACAGAGACCCACATAGGAGCACCGACAGAAATCTCAGGTCCAAGTCAGGAGCAGAAGGAGAGAGAGCACGAGCAAGGAACTCAGGACCGTGAGGATTGCACCCACACACTGAGACAATGGGGATGTTCTATCGGGAACTCATCAAGTCCAGCTGGCCTGGATCAGAAAAAGCCTGGGATAAAACCAAACTCGCTGAACATAGTGGACAATGAGGACTACTGAGAACTCATGAACATTGGCAATGGGTTTTTGATCCTACTGCACAAACTGGCTTTGTGGGAGCCTAGGCAGTTTGGATGCTCACCTTACTAGACCTGGATGGAGATGGGTGGTCCTTGGACTTCCCACAGGGCAGGGAAAATGAATTGCTCTTTGGGCTAATAAGGTTGGGCGACTTGATTGGGGGAGGGGGAGGGAAATGAGAGGCGGTGGCGGGGAAGAGTCAGAAATCTTTAATAAATGAATAAAAAATTTAAAAATAAATAAATAAAATAAAATAAAAAAGAGGAGCTTTCATTTTCATTTGTAAATGATTATCTATAGGAACACATATCCTCTTCTCCTTTCAGCTCCAGAGTCAAATCTAGTGCAGTCATGCTGCCTCTGTCTATGTGAGTCAATATGTGCATTAATCCTGTTGTTTTTAGGGCCTTGTTACCTCATTGTCCTGTGTTCCCTCTGTCTCTTGCACTTAATTTGTCTCCTTTTTGGAGGTTTCCTTGGGCTTTAAAGAGAGGTATTTTATAGAAACAACCCACTTAGGAAACAGTGTTCCTTAGTCTCTCATCTTTGCATGCTATCTGAATCTGAGTCTCTGTATTTAGTTTCATCTGCTGCAGAAGGAAGTTTGCCTGATAATGCATGAGCAAGACATCAGTTATTAGTATAGAAGAATAACATTAGAAGTCATTTTATTGCTACATTCATTTTGTGGAGCAGTAGTACTTGATTTTTTTTCCTATGTCCATATCATATCCATTCTAAAGTACTCGGTACCCCAAGAGGCTTCCTATATGAGTTCCATCTTAGGTAGTATGCCTAAACTAAATCAGGATTTGTGCTTCCATTGTACTAGTATATCTTGCAAGCAAGACACCATTGTCAATTGAAGATTTTGTAACTGGAGTAGTAGGATAGAGAATACCTTCTTCTTACAAAACACGGTGCTCAGTTCCCAGCACTCAAAACACAACCTAGTGTCATTCTATCTTCAGGACATCTAATGCTCTCTTCTGGAATACACAGGCACGTATATGCATAAGTCACACACACTATAACATATACACAAAAGTAAAAAGAAACTAATCTTTAAAAGTACACTTTCAAGTGATATTAATAATGATATAAAGCCCCAAATGCATGTTCTTTTCAAATAGAAGAGTATATGACGTGTTTCAGATTCATAACCTTTAAATGTCATTTCTACAATTGTTGAAATAAGAAGTGGCGGGGCTGCATCCCCAGCACCCCGGCCACCCATACGGCTAGCTTTACCCGAAATAATTACACGGACACTGTATGCTTTTAAGCCCTGCTTGGCCTATTTCTACCTAGCCTCTTCTAGGCTAACTCTTGCACCTGGACTAACCCATTTCTAATAATGTGAGTAAGCACCCCAAGGTGCGCTTACCGGGAAGATTCTAGCCTACGTCCATCCTGGGTTGGAGTTTCATCAAGAGTGCCTCAGAGAGCAGAGCTATCCCATCTGCCCACTAGACAGGAGCATGGCGTCTCTCTCTGAGGCGTCTGGCTCTGAGCGGAGCTGCATGCTTTCTGACCTCACTTCCTCTTCCTCTCAGCATTTTCTTCTGTTTACTCCACCCACCTATGTCTTAACCAATCGGGGCCAAGGCAGTTTATTTAACCAATGAAATCAACAGATCGATATATGACACTCCCACATCATACAATGCTATACTTTTACTCATTATTTATGTAGTTTTTCAGAGTATTTTTGGTGAAAGTCACTGGAAATATTTGTTCCAGTTTCACATAAATACTATATTTAATGCTATACACACACATATATGTGAGTGTGTGTGTATTCGTGGTTTATATTTATGTTGTGTTATTATTTTGTGTGCATGGGTGTTCTGCCTGCACCATGTTCACTATATGTGTGTGGGTGTACCACGTGTATGTCTGGTGCCTGCAGAAGCCAGAAGTTGGCAGACTGAATCCTTGAAAGTAGAAATGGAGTTGAGTGAGGATGGTTTTGAGCTTCCATGTGGGTTAGGGGAGTTAAACCAGGTGCGCTGAAAAAGCAGCCAGTGCTTTTAATGAATGAACGATCTCTCCAAATCCCCTTGTATTTTATTTATATTACTAGATATTAAATCACTTTTTATATTATTCCAAGCACTTAATAATGATTGTAGATTGTTTGCAAATATAGTAGAGGACAAAATCAATTTCTATCAGTTCAATATTTAATTAGGCTTCTTTGGCGGTGCTATGTTACCATTTAAATATCACATTAATGTTTGTGCATTTCAATAAATTTCATTTAGGATTCTATATCACAAAATGAAAATTCAAGCAAAGAGCAACAGTAGAGGATCATTTAATTTACAATATAACTGATTCATTGGTTAATCTAAAAAAGCGTGATCTGTCATTCTCTGCTCGACAAAAGAAAAAAGTTAACATTACTCTGACAGAAAATTTCATTTGGATCAGTAGCCACTTATTTCCTAAAACTAAAATTTCTATGACTTAAATAATTTAAGAAATCTCTCTTGGTGTGTGAGTGTGTGTGTGTTTTCCCTGACTGGGAACACAGTTTAATTGCTCTTAAACTTTAGAGAGTTTTTAAATATTGTCATAAAAGTAAATGAGATAAAAATTAATGCTAAATAAAATGTCATTTTCTCGTGCCATTCTTTTTCATTTTGTATTGTTTTTTATAAGTGAAGTTAAAGGGTCAGAATCATTAAGTTTTTATAGCAACTCAAAATCAAGTTGACATAGTACTTTTCTTTCTGTTTTAATTTGCCTAAACTCAGTAAATGTGAATCAAAATTAAGAAAACAGCTTTGAGGAGTTTGAAGAAGAGTCTGGGCCAAACTCCAGCCCTCAAAACAGCAGTAGTTGCCAAGTTTCTCACTTTATGTTGTCCTCGGCCTTCTCCATCCTTGGGAAACAGGATATAATGTGTCAGACTTTGAAAGCATTTTTTTATACAAGTAATTACATTTTGATAAAAATAACACATGATATTGTGCAATAATTAAACTCTCACATCCAGGAAATAAGTTAATTATGGAGCAAAATGAGTGACTCTGGTGGTGAACAGTTTCATGTTTTTCTTAATTTCATGTTCTCATAGAATAACTATTTATTAAAATCTTATCATAGCAGAATATAGAAAATCATATAAATAAGTAAACTTTGAAAATACATTGGTGGAAACATCAGTTACGTGGATACCATCACTCTTCTATGAGCCTCAGAAATTATCTGGGGTATAATTTCAGCTTGTTGGATAGTCGAAGCTAGTGCTTATTCAGCAAATGTATCTCAAGGTTTTATGTGACAGTCACAAGTATGTTATATCTTACACAGTGGAGTTCAGCTGATATTTAGGTAGCCAAACTAATGTGTAATTATGCTTTTGGTTATGCATTGTTCCAACTTCTTCATTTTATTTGACTTCTAATAAACTTGTGGTCAAGCACATGAATCTTTTTAGAAATAACATCTATAGTTAATAGGAACTTTTGATAAAGATGAGACACAACAGATATTTTAAGTGATGTATGTCTTTCTTTTTGTCCCTGATCACAACAAAAACTCTCCAATGATTTTCTATTTTGTATTTTCTCCTGTCTGTAGGTGGTTAAATCTATGGATAATTGTAAGTGAGAATCTAAATAACATAAACATCAGAACATGTTACAGGTTTTGAAACTGTTTCCCATGAGGCTTCATCAGGAATACATGAATACAACAACAACTGTAGTTGTCTGTTTCCAAGATTCTATAAAGGAATAGGTCAGTCACAGTTATGATCCTAGATCTACTGCTTTTAATCTCTGAGCTTTTCCTTGTGTTTTGACATTTTACAGTATGAATTTACATTTAAAGTTGCTTTAGCTGCAATCTCCAGTGAGTAAACCTAAGGTGCGTAGGAAAGGGGACTCCAGTACAAAGTAATTCTCCCTGGAAAATATACATATACAAGACCATATCTACTCGAACAGAGCCACACCTCTGTATAGTGACATTCCCTGTGAACTTATTGGTGACAACTATATTCAAAGTATCACTTCACATACACACTACACACCACACACACACACACACACACTATTCAAATATATTCATTTTACACCTACAACAGTACTGAAATTGTCACTGTGCTATTAGCTATAATAGAAATAACATTGCTCATGTTCAAGTAGTAGACTAAATATATGGTTTCAGGTGTGGCAAAGTGAGCATCTTAAGAAACTCCTCATTTGGAATTGCACATCTAGAGTGGGACAAATAGAAGAAAGAGATTATCAATTACAATAATTTTCCCCATATATTCTTTTTTCTGCATTATCATTTTAAAGGAAGGTAGCTATATATATGGCATGTGTCTTGGGGTACATTACAGAATATGCACATACAGAAATCCACACACATGCACACACACACATAAAATCAGTGTTTAAGTGTGTTAATGGCAAATAAGGTATTGGGAGAAAGAAATGCCAGACAAATTATTATCGGTTCCTTTGGTGCATTTGACTTCATTTACTTGATTCTAATATTTCTGTAACTAGATTGAGATTTATAGCCATTCACAATTAGCTCTTCTACTTAAACTGATAGTAAATTAATAGTATTTTAGAAAATAATTAGTAGAGACAAATCAAATCTTTAAGAGTATTTGTTCATTTTCACACAGAGATTCTTTTTATTGTAATCCCATTACATGGAAATATTCAGAATCACAATATATATGTCAATCTATTGGTTGCTAATCAATTTGTAACAGTGAAAAGGTTTAATAATATAAAGAATAAAAAGGCATGTCTTGTTGAGCAAATGTCATTATAGACATATGAGAAAGTGCATCATTATTGAATGTGATTTTCAAAATTTAGGATATATTGTTAAAGAAAAGCAAAAGTCACAATAGAAAATAACCTTGTGATCACAGAAGCATTCAAAGAAAAAATAGTAAGCATATACAAAAGAGCTGTATTTTGTCTGTGTAATATAATAATGGGAAATGTTTTTCCTTTTTATATTTTTGCATTTCAAGCATTTTATACTAAAAATGTTATTATGATAAGGAACATTTTTCTTAGAGGAATAATTTCCCTATTAAGGATGTGGCTTAGTGTTTAGCCTGACAGATAAATGATTTAGGAGTCTTCATTTCCAATCCTTACAACTAAGAAAAAGAGCTCAATAAGAGAAAACAACATATTTTTCTTGTAGCCATTAGAGCATTGAGGTCACTGGCTGACCTGTCACCCTGAAAATTAGAGAAATCAGAAAATACAGAAAATCACACCTTAGAAACTGGCTTCTGGGGCCAATTTCAGTAGGAGCTTATAAGCTATGATTGACAAATTGCTGGAGGCTTAGCACAGAAGAGCTTCAGAGTTAAACACAGTAGGAGAGGGTGTACTACCTTATGGGATTCTATTCTTTTGAGACATTTACTCCACAAGCTCTATCAGGTTCTCAAAATGAAAATAAAATCAAAGACAACTTTCATGAAGGGATAAAACATTCACTTTGAAATAAGCACAGAAAAGTGTCCCCCCATAAAAGCTTGTGTTTCAGTGAGACTATTTTCCTAGAGTCTAACCCCACTTAGTATTTATCAGAATTTATTTGACCCAGGAGAAGAGAATGATTCATTTTCAGTACCCTTTGCTTCTTTCTAGGGAAGAAGGTGATGATGTCAAACATTGCAATGGATCACTAACAGAAGGAAACATACCCACCAGATTACAAAACATTTCCCTCCATCCTCCATCTTACTTGTTCTACTTCAAAAGAGAATGTGCATAACTGTGGCTTATAAAATACAGAATTCAAAGCCCATACACTAGTAAGAAGCTTTATCATGGGGAACCAAAACTAGGAAGAAAGACATCACAAACAACACCTGAAGAAGCTTTACCCTCAGATACTGATTATTAGGAGAGACACAAAAAAGCTAGAATAGGAAGCACAACACTTCACACTGCAGAATATTAACAATAGCTTTCTAATTGAACATTGTGGTTGGTATTCATAAAAATAACATGGGTGACAAAGGCAAGCATTTATTAAAGAGGCAAGAAAATCAGATAAATAGACATTTTGAAACATAAAACAAGTGTTTTATGAATTGTAATTTTAGGTATAGTAAGAACTATATTGACATCATACAAGAATAAGTGGATCATATAATAAGAAAGATAGAAAACTTCAGAAGAATACTAAAAGAAAACAGCAGAATTTAAAATAAAACTACTCTAAGATAAAATATAACAACAATAGCTTCACCAGTGTACAGAAACCCAGTGTTCTTGATAATATGTTGACAGAGCTTTTTTGAGATTAAAAAAATAATTGAGAGAAAAGAAAAAATACATTTAAATAAAACATGTAAAAATAACTGGGGGAAAAGGATGTAGTAATACATGAAAATTGAAAAAGTCAGAAAAGAGAAAGTAAATGAACACAAATGATCTAGAGTTTATAACAGCTAAATATTCCTAAAGACATTAGCAGATATTAACTAGTAGGTAAAAGAAGTTCAGTAAACAATGAAAATGGTAAATATTTATCTTATATATCTTGATATGTTTTATTCTCTTTGAAAACATTCAAAGACAAATGTCATACATTTACACAAAGGAGTACTACTCAGCAGTGAAAAAAAGACATTTTGAAATTTGCAGGCAAATGAATGGAACTAGAAAAAAAACACCCTGAGTGAGATAACCTAGACCCAGAAATACAGGCACAGTTTGTCATAAGTGGATAATAAACATAAAACAAAAAATAACCAGGCTACAGTCCACAACCCCAAAGAAGCCAGGAAATGAGAAGGACCCTAAGAGAGTCATACCTGCATCTCCCTGGGAAGTGGAAATCTCCTGAATAAAGTTTGAATGTGTGTGTATAGGGTGGGTGGAATGGGAATGGGGAGGAAGGAACATGAGGAAGGTCGAGTTGGAGAAAGGAGAGAGTGAACATAATGAAAGAAGTATTTTGATAGAGGGAGTCAGTATGGGGTTAGCAAGAAATCTGGAACTAGAAAAATTACGAGAAATCCACAAATATGACCCCAGATAAGAATCACAATAGTGGAGAATGTGTCTTAGCTATCCTTCCCCTCTAAGCAGATTGATAACTACTTTAATTTTTATCATAGAACCTTCATTCAGTCACTGATGGAAGCAGATCCTGAGATCTACAACTAAGGCATTGTCTTTTCCTCCAGAGTACAGTGATAGAGTAGGAGGAATGATAATATGAACAAGTTGGTCTTTACCACAGAAACAATTGACCTGAAATAGAAGTTCACTGACTCTGGACAGACAGCAGGAGAACCTGCATAAGACTGAACTAGACCCTCTGAATGTGCATGAGAAATGTTTGGCTTGGGCCATTTATAAATGACCATGGAACCAATATTTATCCCTAGTGCTTGAACTGGAATTTTGGAGACCATTCCATATGGAGGAATACCTTTCTCAGTATAGATAAAAGGAAGAGGGCCTTGGTCCTGCCTCAAGTGATGTGACATACGTTGTTGACTTCCCATGAGAGGACTTACCCTTTCTGAGGAAAGGATGGGATGGGGAAAGGAGGAAGGAATAAGAAGAAGCAAAAGAGAGCAAACTGGGAATGGTATGTAAAATTTAAAAAGATGGTTTTAAAAAATAAAATTAAAAAAAAAAAACACTTTTAAAGACAAAGATAATCTTGAGAGAAGCCAAAATTAGGGACATTTTTAAACAATAAGAGTGAGAGTTGCCACTAACTTCCCAAATAATAAAGAAGCAATGGAAAACAGATAATTAAAAAATAAGAAGGAAAAAGTAAAAATTCAACCAAAATAAATGACATTGAAAATAAGATAATGAATTAAGGCATTGAGATCACAACATGATTTTGGGGCTAGAGAGATGGTCCAGTGAGTTAAAAGCACTGTTGCTTTTGCATAGGACCTAGGTTCTATTCCAAACTCCACACAATATTTCTCAACCATTTCTCCAGTTCCCAAGGATCCAAAACTTTCATATATCTTCTTCAACACTGCACACATGTGCACATAAGTTAATGCAGGTAAAACACTCACACAGATCAATATAAGTTAATAAAATGTGTATTTAAGAATAGATGAATAAACTAACATCAAAAGTATATTTTGCTACAAATGTAACATATGCATAAAAATTATATACAGAAACTATACAACACAGACAAAATAAATCAAAGCCTATCTAATTAAAGGTCACATAATGCATGTTTAAGTTGGAAGATTCAATACTAAGGAAAAATTAATTATCTCAAAATTGTGATTGAGTTGTTAGTGAATTTTACCTGGTATTTATTTATAATGATGATTTTTAAATGTTAGCCATGATTTTTCTAAGAGTAACATGAGTGAATGGAATTAGACAGCAAAACAATGTTTACAATGAAGAAAAGGGCAAGGGGAATTGGAAGAGTTTGTGACTCATGGTGTAGTTACAATAGAGCTATCAACACAGTTGTGGCAAAAGGGTCTACACATCGCTCAGTGGAACAGACCACAGAACTTAGAGAGACTCACAAATATGCCCATTGGCTTGGGAAGACACTGGCACTTGATGAAAGTAATCATATTCTCTATTTTATTGAAAATAATTTCTTTCATACAATACATACATCCCTACTATATCTTCCCTTCATGCCACTGCTCCCAATTCACTCTTCCTTCCTTCTACAAGCTCCACTCTTCCTCCAGACAAACTAACCCTCCACTTCCTCTTCAAAAATTATAGAACTCCAAGAAATGTCAGCCAAACAGGACAAAATAAGATACAAGAAGACAGGGCAAAAGTCTTCATACCAAGGCTGGACAAGGTAACCTAGTAGTAGGAAAAGAGTCCCAAGAGCAGGCAAAAGAGTCAGAGTCTAACCTGCCCCCATTGTTAGGAGTCCCACAAAAAACACCAAGTTAACAGCCACAACATATAAGCAGAAAACATACTGCATAGCCATGCAGACCCTCTGGTTGTTGCTTCAGTCTCTATGAGCCCATAAAAGGTCTGTTTCATTTATTCAGTGGCTGGTATCCTGGTGTCCTCCATCACCTTTAACTCCTACAAAGATTAACACCCCCTCTTCAATGCAGTTGGATCTCTATGATGAGGGAGGATTAATACAGACAGATGGGTAAAAGTTTATACAACTTTAATGAAAATAGCACACTCACGCAACCAGAGTTCCAGCGAAGCACCGAAACAGGAAACGGGAAGCGCAGCCGCATCTGCGCGCCCGAATTTATCCGTAAACATTTTTCCGAGTCTGTCCCGCCCCCAATGGCGGGCTCTCCCTACATCTCCCCCTTTTGTCTAAATAAGACAGAACTAAACTAACTACAACTATGAACAATGATAACAAATAATAAATATAACAAACAATATTGAGAACAAAAGTTTTACCAGACACTCTATCTCAAGGAGTCTAAATGATGTAGAGAGTAATTACAATTATATAATCTTCAACTCCGTCAAAGATCTGAGAAGGGAGTAAATGTTACTTAACAAATGAGAAATATCCAAAATGTATCAAAAATGACAGTGACAACTGACTACCTGGGCAATCACCCAAATTCTAGTTCGCAATGTTGAGTCAACCAACTTTGGCTAAGGCCTAACATAACTGACATGCCATTATCAAATGCAAGGAACTTTCTTAGAATTATCCTACCCTGTCTTGGCAAGATAAGACAATCCTGTTTCATATCTTTGTCAGTAGTTGAGGATTGGGCTTTTCTTAACCCAAAGGCCAGTTCTGCCAAGAAGACAAGCTCCCAGTAGAGTGTCTTTGGTGCTCAACGTTCTCTCGGGAGTAGAGTGGCGTTGCCAGGAGTATTGTGTCTCGTAGGCACAGAATTCTAGGTTAGATTAAAGGCCATTTTTCTACAGCTCTTTAAAGAGGCTGAAGATTATACTATCTATACTAAATATAATCTCTGGGTAACTAGAATACCTGATTAATCTAAAAATAAACATGACAAACATATAATTCTCAATAACTATCTAACTTGAAGACTAACAGAATAAACAACTGTGCAATATATGAAGACAATGATCTTCATTTGTAAACAATGTCATTACATATCAAATGTAAACAATGATATTACATAAATAGTATCAGAGGTAGAAATGTACATTGTAATATAGTAGATGTATCAATACAGTATAAGCGTGCTCTTATACAAAAATAGAGGTAGGAACACTCACATTCAATATATCAATATACAGGAAACAGTACCAATACAATTTTCTAAAAACAGTAACTCACAAATACCAATCATCCCATCAAACCAGTTAATCCTCCCCCCTCTTTTTTTTGAACATACCCCTAATTTCATAAAACATCTCCCCATCTCCTCAACCCCAAACCAACCATTAAAAGATGTCCCTAACCCCGAGGGCAAACTCTGTTGGGAGAGGGGACATCGTTCTCTAAGATTTCTTCAAGCTGACATGGGGGCGACGTTCTTCTTAGGGACTCCTGTGAAAGCAAATGATGGTAAAATTCCCTAATTAACCTTTGACCTAAGAAAATTGTAATTAGTCTCTGTGCGTTTTGAGAATGTCTGGCCAGAGTGTTGTCAAAATGTGCACCATTTGAAATTGACTTGTGCAGTTGGTACCAAAAACAAGTCTAATATCAGCGCTTGAAAAAAAAATATTCATGACGTCATAAAAACCAGGTTGAGTTGATGTTGTGGGGCCCCATCTTCATCCTGGAAACTTCAAAGATTACTGTAGGAAAATTTGTTGTTTGTTATGGGAAATTTAGACATTAACCACAAGGACACATGCTGACATACAAAGAAAGACACAGATATGAGGAAAAGCAAAGAAAGTTTATCAAGTATATAATTATTCTTATTCTGTCCTGTTTCATGGCTCCTGATCTGAGACAGAAACTCTGAGATACCTCTTGTCAACAGGCTTGAAATTGAAAAGGGACTGAGCCATAGTCCAACACCAAAACCAGCTCTAGATACATATAAAGAAGTGTTCAATAAAACATATATATATATATATATATATATATATATATATATATATATATATATAAAATCAATACTTACTGATCCTCAGTGGGTTGTAACTATTTTCCATCCATCAACAATTAACTATTCAGGGTCCCTTAAATTCTTTGAAGATCAGTATTTACCTGTGGAGATAAGAAAAGAACCCTGCCCCCAACCTATTTACTTTACTTACCATCAGCATGCTCGCCATCCTTGTGAATGAATTGTTATTTATCTTTTTCAAATGACTTTTCCTCTTCATATCGAACCTTTATTAATTTTGATGGTATCCACAATTTTTTTCACCTGTGGAGATGAGAGCAAAACCCCTTCCCCAACGCAGCACATCTCCTGGCTTCCATTGTGAGGTCAGCACATCCTTGAAATAAACTGGTTGATTCAGTTCAGTAGACTTTTCCATTATCCAATGTCTTTCTGCAGCTGTTGTTCCCTTCTCATTAGCATTAAGAAAATTCAAGGTTAACAAAGCATTATGTAACCTATTTCTGGGGTGTTTTCCACCCCTTTCTGTTTGTTCAACATATTCTTTATAGTTCTATTTGATCTTTCTATAACTGCTTGACCTGTGGGATTGTAGGGTATACCTGTAACATGCTTGATATTGTAATAGTCAAAAACCGTTTCATTTTCCTAGAGACATAAGCAGGGCCATTATCTGTCTTTATCTGTGTAGGTTACCCATGATAGCCATGACTTCTAATAAATGAGTGATTACTGAATCAGCTTTTTCTGAACTTAAAGCAGTTGCCCACTGAAAACCTGAATAAGTGTCAATGGTGTGGTGAACATACTTCAATTTGCCAAACTCTGCAAAATGGCACATCCATCTGCAGATTTCATTCCTATGGGTGCCCTTGGGATTAGCCCCTGCTGGCAGTGGCGTTTGGTTATAGAAGAGCAGGTAGGGCTTTCTTTACAATCTCTTAGCTTGTTGCCATGTAATAGAAAACTCTTTCTTCAAACCTTTGCTATTAACATGATGTTTTTTGAAATTCAGAGGCTTGTAGCCACTACCAATCAATATTGATCAATATCTGCATTACCTTGTGCTGAGGGCCTGGCAGACCTGTATGGGATCGGATGTGTGTTATGTACATAGGGCAGAGCCTGTTCCTGATCAAATCTTGAACCTGGATAAACAATGAGGTTAGTTCTGTATCATCGGGTATAAATTCAGCAGTTTCATATGTAAATAACTCTTTCTGCATATTGTGAATCAGTAACTATATTAATAGGCTCTTTAAAATCCCTTAGCACCATAAGAATGGCATATAATTCTGCCTTCTGGAAGATCATAAGGACTTTGTTCACCTTGCCCAAGTCTTCTGACTTGTAACCTGCCTTCCTGTTTTATTGGCATCAGTATAGACGACGGGCTCCAGTTATTGGAGCATCGCGGACGATTCGGGAAGGATCCAAGAAGTTCTCTTTATGAAGTTAAGCCTCTTGCTCTTAGGATAGTTGTTTTAATGTCTCCCAAAAATTAGCCAGCTCTTTGCCATGGTTCATTATCTTCCATAATTTCTTTAGTTCATCAGCAGTGAAAGGCACTTAATTTCTGCTGGGTCTATGCCTGCTAGTTGCGAGTCTCAGCTTGCCTTTTTAATTAACTCGAGACTTTTTCCACATAAGTTTTGAATTTCTTACTTGGTTTATGTGGTAAAAGATCCATTCCAAGATAATATCATCTCTCGCATTAATATTCCTGTAGGAGAAATTTTGATGGTATATGCGGAATACAATCGAGCTCTGGATTCCCCTGTCCACATGTGCCTGTTGTAATTTTTCCTCAATCATTGTCAGTTCCTTTTCTGCTTCAACCGTTAATTCACTGGGACTGTTTAAAACTTTATCACCTTCCAGGTTTTGTTCAAATGAATTATTAGATCAGGTGTTATTCAATAGCTGGTAGTAGACTGGAAATGTCTCCTAACAGTCTTTGAAAGTCATTAAGAGTCCGTAGCGATCTCTCCTAATTTGTGCTTTTGTGTCTTAATTTTTGCAAACCTATTTTATAACCTAAGTAATTAACGGAATCTCCCTTCTGTTTTTTCAGGAGCAATTTGCAATCCCCATTTAGGTAAAAGTATCTTTATTTCTTCAAACAGTCTGTTCAAGGTATCCATGTTTGGATCGGATAACAATATGTCGTCCATGTAATGATATATTATAGATTTAGGAAATTTCTTGCATATTATTTGCAATGGTTGGTTCACAAAATATTGGCACAAGGAGGGGCTATTTACTACCCTGGGGGAGGACGGCCCAGTGGTACCTCTTGGAAGGTTGAGAATTGTTGTAAGTAGGCACGGTGAAGGCAAATTTTTCTCTATCTTCCTTTTGTAAAGGTATTGTGAAAAAACAATCCTTTAAATCAATAACTATAAGAGGCCATCAGAATAATAGAAATGGGTTAGATTAATATGTAAGAGCTAGCCCATAAGAGGCTACAGATAACGGGCCAGGCAGTGTTTAAAAGAATACAGTTTCCATGTAATTATTTCGGGGCATAAGTAAGCCATGCGGGCAGCGGGGTGGCGGGACGCAACAGCCGGGCTGCTGCTACCAATTGCAACAGAATGGCGCCCGACGTGATGGGCTAGATCCACTTAAAAACCTGAGAGAGCTTAATTTTAAACAGAGAAAAAACGGAGTTTAACACGATTTTGTTGTTTGTTGGTGGTGTGCTGTAGAGAGACTTAAACGCTGCATTTTTAACGCGGCTTTCTGGGCTGTGCCGCCATTAACTACCGTAATAACTGCGTACAGCGCACTTAAGGTTTCGACTGGGCAGAACCAGGTGGTACCGTATTCCCTAATGACGAACTTAAGTTTATAAGAAGTGCTTAACATTTTAAAAATGCTCCTGGATAGTAAAATTACAGATTCACAATAAAACAGATTCAGACAGACCACTAAATGGATCACAGTGTTGGATGAATGTACGTAGGCTTAAGAGAAAAAAATAGAGAGAAAAATAAAGTTAATGCCCTTTAAAAAAAAGGTAAAGTCTTTAAAGAGACAGAGTACAGATAGTTATAGACTAAGAGAAATAAAGTAAAAATAAGCCACGTAAAATGGAAAATTCACAGAGTCTGGATTATGTACATTGTGTTTTTTTAAAATTTTTGACTGTAAAGGAGCTATACGGGAGTCTTTCATTATATGGGTTGCCAAATGGAACCAGAATGTTTATGGGGTATGACTTCATTTGGGTCTAAGGATATGATGCTTTGGAAGGGTCTCTTTGTTTTCACAGAGGATGAGACTCTATGGATTGCATCTATTCCAATTTGGTATGATAGACCACGCCCTCCTGAAGGTTGCTGTGACCCCTCAAAATTACTTCACTCAACTGCCAACTGAGATGACCCTGGCACAGGTTCACCCGAAGATCTATTACGACCCCCATTCAGCAGGAAGCAGTTTGGGAGAAAACTGCTCCCATGTTCCCAAACATGTTTATAAATGTTCTTTTATATTTAAAGGGGGATATGTATAGATATAAATAATTTGATTGGTTGGATTTTAAGGTCAATTTTGTTTATGTTATGTATTTTGATCTTGATTAAGTATTGTGATTGTGCAGTTCTTTAAAATGTAACTATATAGGTTGTTATGGATAATCATCATATGGTGCTTGTAGTCATGTTAGTTGATTTTTAGATGTACATAGATATATTTCAGTAGGCTTTTCTATCTCTCAAAGACTGCAGAATATGGCATTTAAATGTTTTAATAACTTAGTGTTTTTCATGACAATGGACACGTCTGCTCCTGGCGCCAATCTCTTGAGAGGAAGATGGGCATCAGAGGATACTTTGGGTTGGATGGTCTTTGGGCAAGGAACGCTCTTGCCTGGACTGATGCTAAACTGGACACAAAGAACCCGGAGAGAGGACTGCTGACTTGCCTAAAGGTGGATGGTCTTTTGGGGTTCCTGATTCATAAAAAGTCTCGAGACATTCTCAAACACAGCGAAGTGACTAAACTGTCTTTGAAATTTCCTGCTTCATGAAATGTCTGCTGGATACTGTGGGCCTGAAGGCCAAGATAGATGCCCCAACGGTACAAAGAACTTTGGGTGACTGTCCAGGCAGCGAGATGTCTCTGTTTTCTAGAGCTTTGATCTCTTGTTTCTTAGGTGTTTTATATCCTTCTGGGTCTTTGATGGAGTTGAAGAATGGATAGTTATAGTTTTCCTTAGTTATGATAAAAGATAAAGTAGATATTGTAACTGTAATTTTACTTGATAACTGTTTTGCTATATGTAATTTTACTATGTTAAAATGAAGCCTTTCTTTTGTTTAAACAGAAAAGGGAAATGATGGAGGTGGGTCTTGTATCTTATCTGTTGCTTTCATTGGTTAACTAATAAAGAAACTGCCTAGGCTCTCATAGGACGAAAGTTAGGTGGGCGGGAAGACAGAATAGGATTCTGGGTGGAGGGCTGAGAAGGAGTCGCCATTTGTCCCCATGCCAGGCAGACGCAGGTTAAGATCTTCCCTGGTAAGCCAGCTCGTGGGCCACACAGAATAATAGAAATGGGTTAGATTAATATGTAAGAGCTAGCCCATAAGAGGCTACAGATAACGGGCCAGGCAGTGTTTAAAAGAATACAGTTTCCATGTAATTATTTCGGGGCATAAGTAAGCCATGCGGGCAGCGGGGTGGCGGGATGCAACAGCCCGGCCGCTGCTACCAATTGCAACATCTCTAACTGGAGAAACCCAATTAAGATCTCCAATTTTACTGACGATTTTGAAATGGAAGCAGTCTTAAACAGTTTGGTGTACAAGAAAACTTG
The DNA here is from genome assembly GCA_902806775.1 of Microtus agrestis. Lineage (NCBI taxonomy): Eukaryota > Metazoa > Chordata > Mammalia > Rodentia > Cricetidae > Microtus > Microtus agrestis. Next base: position 946,926 of record CADCXT010004280.1, read on the forward strand.
TACAATCCAGGCATATTTCAGACTACATATTCAAAAATAGAAAATTTCGTATAATCCATACATGGTTCAAATCACATAATCAAAAATAGAGAGGATTTTTTGTAAATACTTCTCCAAAAGATACATAATCAGAATTCTCTTATCATATGTATTTCATCTCAAAATTATATTTTACCTTTTTACAGACTGAAAGAATAGATAAGAACATAGGTAGAAAAGATAATCAGTTAGAAAATTATTTTAATGGTCTAAGTGAACAGAGGGGCACAATACATAGAAGAAGCAAGGGATATGGTATAGTGTAAAAGCATAATTTGTCATAATTAACCAGAGAATGAAATGCCTACATCTAAATAGAATTTCAGACACTAAATTTCTAAAATGCCATGCACATTTTGTGTTGAATGGCACAACTTTCATGATGTAGATACTGCATATAAAAGGTGAGCTTTGTGCTTCCTTGTTTCTACTCTTATCCCAATAACCCAATCAGAGGTTTTGGATTGCTATTCCTTCCATCACATTTAACAAATGCACCCAAGGTTTGTAAATATTGTGATATATTTCAAAAATGCTTCTTTTTAGAAATAGTAATAAAATGGGAATGTTGTAGCTAAAAGAAAATTCATATCAACAGAGCATTACCACTGAAAACATAGCATGTTTTGGGGGGATGATAAATTTTGAAGGGCTCTTGAAGTTCTACTTTCTTATCTACACTTTTAAAACATAGGGTTTCTAAACACATGTGGGAGTATATCATCTGCTTCTCAATTGTATTTGGGTCCAATGAAGATATTGGCTTTCATATTTGGGCATTGCTTACAATTAAGATTTCAGTCTTTATTTTCAAAATCAAATTTTCTTCTATTGAAAAGAACAAATTAGGAACAAAGCAAAGATGCAATTTTATATAGGTCACATCCCAAGCTAATTGGATATCTAGTAACAGGACCATAACAAGTGATCCTTGAATGCCATTACCACAAGAACATGTTCCTTTTTAGAATCAACCTAATAATTCTCCAACTGGCATATATTATTAGCTCTTACAGCTTTGTCTTTGTGTTCAGTCAAGATGAGATTTACATATAAGCAAATATATACAATTTACTAGAGAAGAGCATATAGTTTCTAGAAACAGTTGATCATCACATTCCATTCTGGTATTATTTTATACAACAAAACAGTTTTTGCTGTCAATTTGCTACCTTTTCTCCCTCATCAGCATCCATAGACTATTCTAGTCTACTTATTTAAATATAACTTAGTTTTGCTTTTTCTGCATTTTCTTTTATCCCTTTGTTCAGCTATCTTCACTCAAAATGTTTCTTTTGATATTAATTCTGATTATTATGGATAATTGATACACTGATTTTATTTAATAATAGATTTCTATTACATGATAATTTTCTGTGTATTCAATTATTACTAAGCACTGAAATTTTTCTGTTTAAGCTTCGTAAGTAATTGATTTCCTTTTGTAATGTAGGCTTAACCATGCATCCTATTATTAATAGAATCATTTCTCACATCAATACTGAATGCAACTTCTTTTGTATATTATTGTAAAACTCCTTGGTTGGAAATATGCAACTTGAATATTTTCTTCTGATTTGTGACCTGCCTTTCAACTTTTGGTCTAGTAGGCTTTTAAACAGAAAAGCAGCTAAAAACAAACAAGCAGCCTCCTACTTAACACCTAACCCCAAATGGCCAGTAATAGATATTAAATATCTCATTTTTTGAGCCAAATGGCCATCATCCATCCCTAGACTTGGATTTACCCCTTCCGTCACACATAGTCTTGGTATCCAGTGCCAATGGACATTCTAGTTCACCCCACTCTTTTGCATGGTCTTGAGTTACTGCAAGCAAGCCTATAAAGTCTGGAAGAATTACTCGCCTTTTCAATGTGTGGACACCTATGCAAGTCTATACAATTTACAGATTATCTGGGAAAATGACAATATGATAAATATAAAATTAGTATACATATACAGTGATATGTGTTCTGTGTATATAAGACTGCAGTCCTATTTTATATATCATTTGTCACTTATCTGTCATCTATCATCTATCATCTACCTATCAAGCTATTTTACTTGTTACACAAAAAAAAACATTGCCTAAGAATTTAGTTTCCTGACATTGGGGAATGAAATGATATGACAGATCATTGAAAAAATTGTCCTAGGAAAGTTTCCCATTCACTCACCTAAAATCAGTTAGGCAAGTAAGATTAGCCATATGAGATGATGAGGAAATAATGAATGTAAAAAATATTTTAATCACTTCTGGCTGTATATTTAAAGAATACTAAACTTCAAAACTGAGCGTCAAAATAGCAGAGCTTAGAACTAAGTATTTACTAATGTACTCTTTATAATTGTTTTTCTTATTATTATTAAGGGTAGTGGTAGTAACTGTTGCTGTGGTTTTTATTGTTTCTTTGTGTGTCTCTTTCTATGTATATATCTATGTGTATGTGTGTGCTCATGCATGTACATGTGTTTGTAATTAAAATAGAAAAATCACAAAGAATACGGAAGAGAAAAAAGTAGAAAAGGAATATGGGGAGAAAGAAAAGAATTTGTCTAAGATAAGGACAAGAAATCAGGAAGAGAAGACAATAAAATATATTATACCTAAAAATGGGGCACTCTTTTTTGGGAAAGAAGGAAACTGACAAGAGATGGAAATGTGGATTTGGAAGGATAGAGTGTGGGGCAAGCAATAACAATGTCCAATAATATATGAGTACAAGAATGTCACAATGAAGCCCATTTTGTCTTCTAAATGATGATGATGATGATGATGATGATGATGATGATGATGAATTTAGCTATACAGCACAATGGAAGGACAAGGTTTCCAAATGATGGAGCACTTGTTGAACTTGCAAAAGATCCAAGACCTTGGGTTCTTGATTCTATCCCCATTACCATACATACACAAAAAGTGACTTAGTTTAGAGATCAATACAAATAGATCTAGCATCTATTTTTTTCCTATAAATTTGGCTCTCACCAATAAATAGAGAAAGGAATGTAATAGAATGAGAATCCACAGTTGAGAGCAGCAGATTTCCAAGAAAGGAAGCTTAGTTCTACAATAAAATTCAGAAGAAATAAAAAAAACTGTAAAAATATATGAAAATGTTTAAATTATATTATAGTTCAAAATAATCAGTCACTTTTGGTTTTGGAGTCAAGGTATAGTAAAATATTAGAAAGAACATTGAAAAATGCACTTGGTCACCTAGAAGTGATGATCAATCAGAATGAATTATTCAATCTATTTCATTAGGAAGATTGAAAGTAAGCTATGTGCAGAGCTTGTTCCTAAGGTTTTTAAAATTGTTAACTCAGGTAATTCCTCATTAATTATAAAATCTTTGAGAATGTAACCTCATAAAAAAGAGTAGGATATCTCAGAAGCGTATGACTGCACAAGATTTCTGTGGTTCGGTGATTAATATATGAAAAGACATTGCATATGGGTTATGCCTCAAAGTTAATGATTTGTATTAGAGGAAGCAGGTGGAGAAGAAAAAGAAAGGCAGGTGTTAAGTAGCTCTACTCTTCCGTGCATATGCCATCATCTTCAAAAGGACTAAGAAGAATCAGGTCCTCTGATATGCAAATTTAGTCATAAAATGTTATTTAGAATAGGATTGGTTTTCCAGAAATTCTATAATCTTTTGAGTTGCCAAGGCATGCCCTTAATCTTGTCTATTATATCTAGTTTGAGATGTATAGAAATTATATACTTGATATTCATGGCTTGTCTTATGAATCATTCTAAATATAAGATTAATATAATCACTGCTTTCTATCTCTGGCCTTTCTCCAGACATCAGAGATTTAATTCATTTAATTAATAGAATAGTTGATATTCATAGTATGTCTGTTGTTAAAGTCAAAATGAATGATCCTTTATGGACAAGTTGATTGTTCTAAACCCATTCTCCAATATTATGATGATGTACTAAATATTTCTTAGAAATAAAAGCACTCAAAAAATATTTGAGACAAGGTAATAGACATCAAATATTACATTATCCTTATAGAATTTATAACATGCAATTTTCCTGATGATATAAGCAATAAATACATTCTCATGAAAAATAATTATGAAGAATTTGGAATAGATACTTCTTATTCCATAGCTAACTATCTATTCCCACCCATGTAGGGGCAATGTTTTCAAATTTATCCTACCAGAAACTGTCTCCACCATTGGGAAGTTATATTATTTTAAAATATATTAAGTTTTCTTGAAGAAATATATGGCATGAAGACGTATTTACAAAAAAATTAAAAGTATTTGTATATGTCAATCATTTTCACGTAATGACCTTCTCTGAATTATTTATCACTGTATTGTATTTTGTGTATTTACTGCAATTCATTAAAATTTCCTTTATTAGTTAATGACTACAATTTTAAGTAGTGCTTTAAGAATATCTTGCAATAATTTTCATATTAATTTCTCATTATTATTTTAAGAATGAGTCTTAGAAGAAAAAGTTTTATATAAAAGTATCACTACTCCCATATCCACCCTGCCTCCATCACAACTGTCCCATTCTGCCAAGCTCTCCCCATCCTCCCCATATCTTAATTAAGGAAGCCATTTTAGGGTTGGTGAGAGACTTGACTTTAGAGGTGTTCCCAGGTGTCCATGGAGATGTCCCCAGCTAGATCCTTGAGCAGCTGAGGAGAGGGAGCCTGATACGGCCCTATCCTATAGCCATACTAATGAATATCTTAGATATCACCATAGAAACTCCATCTGGCGATAGATGAAGCTAGAGACAGAGACTCACATTGGAACAATGGACTGAGCTCCTAAGGTCCAAATGAGGAGCAGAAAAAGGGAGGACATAAGCAAGTAAGTTAGGACCGCGAGGGGTGCGCCCACCAAGACGGTGGCGCTGATCTAATGGGAGTTCACCAAGGCCAGCTGGATGATGGAGCATGTGATCAAACCAGACTCCCTGAACGTGGTTGACAAGGAGGGCTGACTGAGAAGCCAAGAACAATGGCACTGGGTTTTGATCCTACTGCATGTACTGACTTTGTGGGAGCCTATTCTGTTTGGATTCTCACCTTCCTAGTACTGGATGGAGGGGGGAGGGCCTTGGTCTCCCCACAGGGCAGGGAACCCTGACTGCTCTTTGGACTGGAGAGGGAGGGATGGGGGAATGAGGGGAGCGGGAGGGAAATTGGAGGAGGGGAGGATGTGGAAATTTTTAATTAAAATAATATAAAAATAAATAAATAAAATGGTATCATTCACCTATTAAATGACATCATTAAATTTGCAGTCAAATGGAAAAAAAATGAAAGGATAATCATACTAAGTGAGTTAACCCAGACACAGAAAGACAGTTATGTTCAGTGTTTTGAGCAGTTGCCATTAGAGAGGCTCCTATACCAGCAGATAGTAGAGGAGGTAAAAACCTACAGTCAGACATATGGAGAGAAGTGTCTAAATCAGAGATTTCTATCTTGTCCCTTCCATCAGTGCTCTGGAAATCCTGGAGATACAGGGGCAGGAAGACTGTATGAGTTAGAGAGCATGGAGGACACCAGAAGAACATGATCTGTCCAATCAACTAAGCAGGGCTTACATGGACTCACAGAGACTGGGGCAGTAAGCATGAGGCCTGCTTGAGTCTCCACAAGGTTCTGTGCATATACGTTGCAACTATTAGCTTGGTGGTTTTGTAGAACTCTTAATGCACTGTGGCTGTTGACTGGGTGTTTTGTGGAAATTTTAATTTTAGGAGTAGGTGAACTGTTGATTCTTTTGTCTCCTTTGGGGCTCTGTTGATCCTGTTGGGTGGTCTTGTCCAGTTCTGGTGAAATGGCTTTTTTTCTCGTCTTTGTGGTATTTGGTTTTGTTGTGTTTGGTTGTTGTCTCTTGGAGGCCTGATCTTTTCTGAAGGGAAACGGAGAAGAAGTGAATGCGGGGGAGAGGAGGTAGTTAGAACTAGAAGGAGTGGAAAGATAGGAAACTATGGTCAGGAAGTATGAGAGAAGAGTTTATTTTTAATTTAAAAAAAAACAAAATAAAATGAATTGTTTTTAAGATGGGAGAAATAGTAGCAAATATGTATTGTAGGAATGATCCAATATATAGCTTGATGCCAAAGGTCATGGAGAGGCTTATCCCAGTCCTGCCTTTATAGGAAAGAGCAGATGTAAAAGTGGAAATAGTGGCATCAGTTAGGAGCATAGTTGTGGTGAATGTGTGGATAAACATGTGTAACTGCTTTAACTGTTTAGTGATGGAACAGATAAGAGTTTTCAGAATGAGGAGAGTAAAGGGGAAGTGGAATTTTCAGATAGAAGAGAAAGTATGAAATGGTCTTCTACATATTTGGAAGAGCAAATGAAATAGTGAAGTATGATTATAATATATGTAATAAGTATATATATACATATATAGTTTTATAATGTGTGATGTGACATATAAGCATATGAATATTTGAACAGATAATGAATTAAATCACTAGTCATTTTCCTTCTTATAATTATTTGAGAATTTTATGTTAATATACACTAAAATAACCTTATACCCTACCCCCATTTTCTTTTCTAATTCTTATTTAATCTCTCTCTACAGACATCTCCCAGATTCGTTTCCTTCTCCACTTTCCCTTCTTTCTCTTCTTTTATTTAGTAATCTACTAAGACCGCCTAGTGTTTCCCATGTATATATGTATAAGAAGCCCTATACTAGAACACAGGTAATCTACCAGTGTACAGGGACCCAAAGAATGATTCTCACTCCCCAAGCAACTATCAATTATCCCTTAGCTCTGAATGAGGCATCATGGCTTCCTCCCATCATCAATCATCAGTGCTGTAGTTTTCCTTATCTTGATCTCATACAGGCTGATTTATTATTTGTTTTCTCCAAGAAAAATAACTCATTATCTAGCCATAGTAAAAAGGAACTCACTTGCATAACTACCCCATATCTTTGGAATTACACTTATTCTATATACCATTCCCGGCAACAAAGAACAATGTGCCTTAGTCTTTGCGAGGTTGGCCTTTTTTCTCCTCCTTGACTTTCCTCTTAACTCCTTTTATTTTCCTCTTTTCCCCTTTCCCTTCCATTAATCTTTTTATTCTTTTTCTTGCTATATATTTTGTTTTGATTTTTATATTTTGGAGAATATAGGCATAGGAGACAGGAAACTAAATTCTTAGGCACTGTTTGATGTCCTTATACTTTCCTCTCTGACCTAGAGAAAACAATATCCACATGCTAGATAATAACAATTTTAAGACATTATTTAGTACAAAAATTATAAGATGTGTGGCAGAAAATTAAATGTAAACTGTCATAGTGAAAATATCTCACTGTTTTGCTAAAATGTTCAGACTTGTGGGGTGCTATTCAAAAACAGGCATTATACTAAAAGGGATAATTTCTCATTTTAAAATGTTTCTCTAAGTTATAAAAACATAAATAAGAGGTTCTGAAACAATTGTGGTTGCCAAAATCATCAGTTTTATGTTACAACCTGGATTTAAAAAGAATCTCTACTTGAAAATTGGTATGCTAATAGTTGGAAGTTAAAATTTATTAAAAGACTATTAACCTACCTAATAAACTGGAAGAAAGAGTTATGTACAGTGTCTGTGAGATGAGTGCCATTAGAAATTAACTAACTACTCAAGAATCCTTGAAATGTTCATGTATTGGAGCAGTAACATGAAATAGGGTGGTGGAAAGCATAAAACTCAGGAGATAAGCTCAATGTCTGTATGGGATGCTGTAAGCATTAGAGCCCCTTCTTTATTTCCAGCTACTTCAAATTTTGAACAGTAGATTCTGGTTTATTCTCTAAAGAAACCAAAAGAAACTTCTTTGAACATTGACATGCAAATATTTCAGTTGAAAATAAAAATAGTGTTGGTATTAAAAGAGAGTGACACAAAGCTTTAGATATTGAATTTGGGAGCATAAATTGACATTGCCTTTTCCTTCTGCCTTAATATAAGCTAACAGTTTTGTCCCTTACTGAAGGCAGAAGTCACAAACAATGCCACACCAGTTTGGAATTATGATTAATAGGGTGGTATTTATTTAAAGGGGAAAAAAACTTACAAATCACCGTCCCAGACAACAGCCCTCTGCGCAACCAGGAAGGGAGTCTAGTCGCCAGAAGTGGAGCAGGAAGTGAAGAGAACGAGAAGGGAAGAAGCTGCTCTTTTAAAGGGAGAAAGACCACACCCCAATGTACTGGTATCTCAGCAGCTATAGGCTGGAAGAGTGGAAGGACCTCCTCCAACACCTTACTTCCTCCCATCTAACTGCCAATAGATCTCAGAGGATAGAGACTTGTCTAAATAAACTAGTCAGCTATTACAAATAATGCTGATAGGAACATAGTTGAGCAAATGTACTTGTGGTATGATTCTGTATTCTTCGGGTATAGGATAAAGAGTAATATTACTTAGTCTTGAGATTGATTGATTCCCTGATGCCCAGTTTTCAATGAACCTGTCATATTGATTTCCAATATGACTGTACAAGTTTGCACTTCCGTCAAGATTATGCCACATTCATCCCAGCATAAGTTATCATTGGTGTTTTGATCTTTCCCATTCTGATAGGTAAAAGATAGTATCTCAGAATCATTTTGATTTGCATTTTCCTGATGGCTAAGAATATTGATCAATTCCTTAAATGTCTTTTAGCCATTTGAGTTTCTTCAGTTGAGATGTGCCTCTGTACTTAGCTTTTTTACAGTCAAAAAATTTAAAGAAATCACAATAATACACATAATTCAGATTCTCTGTGAATTTTTTATTTTTATGTGGCTTATATTTTTATTTTTCTTAATTTATGACTATCTGTACTCTGTCTCTTTAAAGACTTTACCCTTTTTTTTAAAGCATTAAGTTTATTTTATGACTCTATATACTCGGTACAAAATAACTTTGGGTAACTGTCCAGGCAGCAAGATGTCTCTGTCATTTCTAGAGTATGTATATTTATAAAGGTATCTTGACTTCAAAATTTGGGTCTAAGGATATGATGCTTTGAAAAAGAGGTTCTTCTTTTGTTTTCACAGATGAAAATTTATGCATTGCCTCCAGGCAAATATGGTTTGATAGACCACACCCTCCTGAAAGGTTGCTGTAAACACCCTCAAAAACTTACTTTGCTCAACTGCCAACTGAGATGAACCTAACTATAGGATACAGCATTCACTTACCAAGGTTTTCCATTCCTTGAATTCCCTCAGTTTGTGTTTTCTTTATTGCTTCTATCTTCGTTTTCAAATCTTGAACTTTTTGTTTCACCTATTTGATTGTTGTTTCTTGGGTTTCTTTAAGAGATTGATTTGTTTCTTCCAATTTTTTGTTTGTCTTTTCTTTCATTTCTTTAAGGGAAATTTTCAACTCCTCTTTAAGGGTCTCTTTAATCCTCATAAAGTTATATTTAAAATCATTTTCTTCTGCTTCGTTTGAGTTGGGATAATCAAGTCCTTCTGTCATATGATCACTTGGTTCTGGTGTTACCATGTTGCTTTTTAGGTCTTGAATAAATTCTTGCATTGGCGCCGACCCATTTTTTCCTCCAATTGGTGCCAGCAGTGTCTTTGCCTCTTGGTCCAATCTTTGCAGTTGCTGTCTGTATCTTAGAGAGCTGTTCTTGATCTACTCTTTGCAGTCACTCTCTGTGTTTCAGGGAACTGATAGGACTCTCTTGGTCCACTCTCTTGTTCTGAAAGTTTCCTTATTAAATACATCTCTGTGTATGTGTACATGCTTGTCTCACTGTGCACAAGTGTTGAAGTGTGCAAAGATACACACTAGCTTGGAGACAAAAAGAAGACAAAGAGCATCTTCTAACTCTCTAACTTTTCCCTTGAGGTAGGGTCTCTCATTAAAGCTGTGACTTGTTCTCAGTTAGAAGCAAGAATTCCCCCAGTAATCCTACTGTCTCAAAATCCCCATTGGATTTGTGGTTACAGACTTTTGCTCTGACACTTGGCTTGTTCTATATGTGCTGGGTTCTTAACTGATGTCATCCCGATCATAAAGAAAATGCTTTGAAACATGTCTGAGCCATATTTCCTGCCCAGGAAATTGATATTCTTACAAAATAAAACCAAAATGTTAAAGAAAATTATTTATAATTGAAAATAATAACTAGATAAGGCAAAAAGTAGAAAATAAGCTAATTAACATGCTAATGAGAAAATATAAGACAAGGAAACACAGTACCAAAAAGGTCATCACAACTCAGCCTTATATAATAGCAAAAATAGTTTAGAATCTTGTAAAAATTGAAATACAGTGCTAAATACTGATTTAAGAACCAATACTGAACAATAGCAATGAATCAAAACAAAAGGTAAGTGTGACATACAGCTACTTTTAGAATTCTAGATGACACCAATTATTATTAATAAAGTGTAGTATTCCAAATTTTTCTTGGCCTCTGCCTGATTTCAGTGATGACAGAAACTACTTAAATCTGTCAATACTAGGTGAATATCATCTATGGGCAAATCAAGTTCATGCCACAAATTGTGCTCTCTACTGCAGATATAGGTTTGCAAATCATGCCTCACACATTAACCTTTTCTTCCTTTTCTTTTAAAAGCACCATGCTTTGTTGGTTCAACCCTGCTTGATTACTGCCAAATATTCAATACGTAGATAATAAGGAGGAAAATGTAAACTTATTTCATCCATTCATCCATCCATCCATTGATTTACTTCAGTACTTTGTACATGTGACTTGTATGTGTCTGTGTGTTTTCTATGCTTGAATTCAAATGTGTAGGAAACAAATTTAATGTTCTCCCTCTATCACAAGCCCAGCTATGCTTGCAAGCATGTGATTGTAGCAGCTGCAGTCAAACTGTATGAGAGATTAGAGATGGCTTCCAACACTGGGCCAAAGAGAAGAGGATTCTATGAAGATTGCCAAGACACTTAATTATATATAATATGAGATAGAGGGGTTATTGATTTGGTCAGAGAACAATGCTGTAAAGATAATATGAGAGATGCTGTCATCCTTCTTGTTTAAAATTTGTTTATGGTCAGCTGCCATTCTTTTAGCTATTTGCTATTACTGCTGTTTCTAAGACTCAGAAGAACATATTTATTTCTGATAGCAGGCGGGGTTTACTTTCAACAATTTGAAAAAAAATATGGTATCATATCTCTGTAGACTTTATATAAATGTATACATTTACATTTAAATTTTCAGTGTGGGAAAACACATGCCAGATTTCAACAACTTGTTTGTGAGGAGTCAAACTGCTTACACCTACATTTCCCTAACACTCTTCCTTTATTTTTGGTCATTACATTTGCAGTAATGACTCAGAAGTCTGCATCATCTGGAAGCAGCAAAAAGACTGATAGCTTCTTTATTTGTGAGTAAGATTTCTTAAATGGTACACAAATGATATAAGCATGCCAGCCAAGCCTGCAGGGTCAACTCTGATTTAAACTTCAAAAGCTTTAAGCCCAATATGGAAATATGGTTACTCTGAAATGAACAGTATGGATTAGAAATTACTGTGCAAAACACCTCTCATTCAACTCTTATTGTTTCTTAGTTGACACTTAAATAATCAAACATTTCTTTTATTAATAATTAACATTTTGCAGTTGTTAAACATTTTAGCTTTTATGAGAGATTTAGTCCTTTGGTTTTGCAAGCCACTGTGCAAGAGTTCTACAAAACTGTCATTAAAACAAGTATTTATTTTGAGCTACCTACTCATAATTCTTATCTGACAGCTATCATTTTAATGACACAATTTTGTCCTTCTTTCTCTGACTTTGTCTCTGTCTCTGTCTCTGTCTCTGTCTGCCATTTGTTCTCCATTCGCACTTGCATTTGTAATTGTACCCTTCCAGCACCTATGCTTATTGTGATATTTAGCATGTAAAATCCTCAGATAATTTAAAACGTTTGAGTTTATGTACCCCTTTAAATAAAATTAAGGAATAAGCATCAGACATTTTTTTCTCTGTACATTTTCGTCATAGGCTTCTGAAAGACTTTAGGCAAAAAGTATTTTTAGTTACTGTCACAGATTCCTCTGGGATATTGACCAAGGTTAACCTGGACATTCCAGAATTTGATGTGAATGTTTAAACCTATATTTAATATCACTAAAGTATGACTCGTGCTTGTAATGGCAGTTTGTGGCATGAACATGAAGATTGATAAGCATCGTATTTCATTTTAAATCACAGGGAAAATGAAATAGCTCCCAGGTGCTTGATTTGTTCCTTGTGACCATCGTAGTGATTGATGCAGATAACCTCATGATCAGTAACACCTGAAATAAATATCGATTGCCCTGGTAGCTCAAAGGAACTGATGAGCTATGGCCCTGCCTTTGACAGTAAAGACTTAAAAAATATACATCTTTGATATATCAGAAGTGTTTGATACTCTTTATCTAAGTAATGTAAAAGTATTAGATTTGTAAAACATTTAGAAAGTTTAATGTGATTAAGAAGTCTGAAACAATATTTGCAAGAAAAAGATAAAATCCTCTAAAGAATTTTAAAATTATGCATGATAAACTATACAATCTTTGGGGGAGAAAGTAGAACAAGACATTAATTTTCAAACTGCCATCAGCAGAGAAATTTTGTGGTTCTATCATTGATTCCTATTCTTTATTAAAATGACAGCTATCAGATAAGAACACAGGGTACTTAGAAATCTGAACAGAAATATTAGTGAGAAATCTTCTGAGTCTTAGAGGTTAGCAAGAATATGAGTGAAAAGAGAAATTAGAGAAAATTTACAAAGCATAGCTGAAGAAACAGGATAATGAGAGATGCTACAAGTTAGCTGCACACCTTTCTCTACGGTCTAGGCAAACTCAATAAACAATAAATCTATTTATAATGGTGTATTTGGTGCTTATTGGAAAATATGTCCTTTGGTGTACACACTTGAAGAATTCCTGACTAAAGATTCCCCCAGGCCTCAATTTCTGGATCTTTTAATATTTGCTATGCTTGTCTTTTCCTGACAAATTTTGTATTGTTTTGGAATTAAATATTCAGCAATTGAAAGTTGAGAATCTTTGAGGAGAAAATTAAAATTTTAATTCACTTACTATTTGCATCATCTTCAATGTTCAGAAATGGCAAGATTCTAATATGTAGTCTTTTTTGTATACATAATAAATAAATATTTAAAAAAAAGAAAAATCGTATATAATAAATACAATAACTATACACAGTATATAAAGGCAATAATTATATCAACAATGTCTAGTCCATTTGCATTTGACAAATTCAGAGAAAATGATCCATTATCTATCCTATCCTAGTGATTCCAAAGTCTTATACTTAATACTTTCTACCATCAATTACATTACCATTCAAAATTATCTTTTGGATATCTCAACCTTATACAATTACATTTATTTAGTAAATTTCTTTTTTGAATTGATAACAAGGGAAACTATAACTATAAAGCCTACAACTCCATCAGAGACCCAAGAAGGAAATGATATTAACCGAGAAAGGAGGAAATGCAAACAAATGACTTCCAAAAAATGTGAGAAATGACAAAAACAGCTGACTGCCTGGAAAGTCACCCAAGTTTCTCTGCAATGTTGAGGCATGTATCCTTAGCCTACAGGCCTAGAATGTTTAACAGATTTTTCTATGAAGCAGGATTTTTGAAAACCTTGTCTGGACAAGGTTTTGTAGTCACTGTCTTTTATGTCCTACTTGTGCAATTTGGGCAGCATACAATCAGCAATCAAGGCAAGAACACTTATTTGCCCAGTGGCTTAGTTTTACCACAAAAAAAGGAAACTCCATGTGGATTTTCTTTGATGACCATAATGTTCTCTGTAGTAGATTGGTGCTGTCAAGAGTAGACATGTCTCATTATCATAAATAGAAATATCATAGAGAAAAAAGAACCTATGTTATTAAAACATCTTAAATGCCATATTCTGTAGATCTCTGAAATGTTTGAAGATGACTTGTCTATCTAAACTATATCTTTACTGACCTTGAAAACATACCTAATATGACTATAAGTCCAATTGTAATAGGTGACTAATTGCTAACCTGCATATCCTTATTATCCTAAATAATTGGTAATAACAACTTCCAAGGACTAGAAATTTGCATTACATTAATAAAAGACAGGTATAGGTATAATACTTTAAACAAGAGTAGAAATGTATATACAGTATGTGCTAACAAAATTAATCTCAAATTTGTATCAATATACAAAGTTTGTATACAATATAAAAGTCCAATCCAATGTAAAATACATAAAACTAGTAGTTCTTTTTAAAAGTAGATTCATAATCTACTTTTTATCTTATCATATCTATAACTTTTTTTTTCTTTCAGAATAGACTCAATAATCTACCCTTTTAACCTATCTATATGTATCTCCTTTTTCCTTTTCAAACAACAGCCTTGAATCTAATTTCCTTTGTTCAACTTTTTCCAGAAAAAATAACAACTTGTAACCACCACCCCACGCAAACAATAACAAATATCCATAACCCAATGATGACCAAAGCCACCCGCCCCACATCTTGGCAATGTGGGGATATATATATATATATATATATATATATATATATATATATATTTTTTTTTTTTTTTTTGGTTTTTAGACAGGATTTCTCTGTGCTTTGAAGCTTATCCTGACTAGCTCTTAGGACCAGGCTGGTCTCGAACTCACAGAATTCACCGCCTCTGCCTCCCAGTGCTGGGTTAAGGTGTGTACCACCAAGCCTGGTTTGTGTTCTTAAATTTACTTCCTGCTGTCTGGGGGTGATGGCATCTTTAGGTTATTCTGAAAAAAATGGGTTATTTAGCCCTGGGGGGAGCTGTGTCATTTGTTGTCCAGTTCTGCAAATGGGAAAGTGTGGACTTGTCTCAATTCTGTCTGGAGTAGTCTGTGAGGTTGGATCATCTCGCTAGCCACAACAAAATTGTTCTAAGCAGTTTGTGTCCAAACCAATCTTTGGGTGGTGTTTTTCGCATAGTGGTGTTATATAGTCCTGGAGAAGCGTCGTTGTGAGGCCATATCTTCCTTTTGAAAACTTCAAAAGTCACTGTTAGGTACGGTCATAGTTCACTGCAGAAAGCTGATAGAGGCTCAAACCTGAATTCATGTACATAAAGGTAAATAAAGCAAAATTAAATCAAGATCAGATAAACAAATTAAACAGATCTAAAGCTGCTGAAGAAATAGAAACAATCATCAAAAGTCTCCGAACCAAGGGGGGCGGGGAAGTGGCGGCGACCCTAATATGTAGTCTTATACTCAGATAAAATATTGTAAGTTTTCAGCTCAGTATAAAATGTCTTTAAAGTCTAAGTAATCTCTTTAAAAACTTAGCATTTAGTCTTTTATCTTTCTACAAGACCTTTCCTAAATAATATGATCTTGATCTTTATTCATATTATTCTCCATCAGTAAAGCATGCAGGGCCAACTTGGAGTTAAATTTTAAATACAAAAAAAAAAAACCCTTGACACTGCAAAAACTTTAAACACAATAAAGAAACACTATTAGTTTGAAATAAATATTATTGACACAATACTGCAGGCCACCACACAACAGTTCTATGAAACTCGTTAGAACAAGGACAATATTTTGTACTACAAATTAGTTAGCATAGAAGTTTATTAATAAAATACTTCTTAAAATAATTGTGTCTATCATATATGATTTGTTTAATCATAAATCTCAATAAAGGATAATTGAGAAAGAAAAGTACATTTTTGGTTGAATATTTATCCAAATTGGTAAGAATACAATTCCAAAATATATAAAAATTAATGTAAGAAATCAACAAAACTGTTATCTTTAGTTTCAGTGTATCGGCTTCATGGTTAAGAGGATAAAGTCACTTGATTAGAAGCATAATGAACTGAATTCTTTTCCCCAAGACAAACAAGGTCAAAAGAGAGAATCTCTCTCTCTCTCTCTCTCTCTCTCTCTCTCTCTCTCTCTCTCTCTCTCTCACACACACACACACACACACACACACTCACACTACATGAAAAACATCTCCATGTTAAAACGCAATATTTATATTTAAGTAGTTTTTATTTCATTTCTACTGGAATTTGTTTTTGCAACTGTATAAGGAATGATTTTAAAATGAAATGATAATTTTAGGATTGAATAAAAGACAAATGAAAGGACAGTGAACATAGCAACAGAATTCTTGAGGTTTATATGTAAGAATTTTATCAATATGAATTTCCCTTCCCTGACATCCTTCCCTCTCATTTTTAATCCATAAAGGGTATGATAAACTACTGATAAAACAAATGGGTTGTGAAATGAAAAATTGGAGTTGAAAATTCTCCAATATTAATGTGTTTTGATCCTTAATAATGGTTTCTAAAAATGCTTCATTAATCTATCCACATCATTGAATGAATTAATCAACGTAAAATAATTTTTCATAAATCTCAAACTTAATTTTTAGTAATCTCAGCTTTATCAGTGTTAACTCTTTAAGGTATAGCTTTTAAAAAAATCAATTTTCTTGCTCTGTAAACAAAATGACCATAGATGTTATCCTCTTTGTCCTACCCCCTAAAGCTAGTCTTATGCAGGATTATCAGAGGTAGTGATTAAACCCCTGACTTAATGCATGTTGTATACGTATTTTACAAGTTGAACAACTTCTCCATCTTTTCACTTATTTGCAAAAGAGATCAATTAATATAAATAAATTTGCCTTTAAGCCTTTCTTCATGATTGTGGTAATTATTGCAAAGGTTAAAATGAACATTTTTGTCAATGATATTTTCATTTCTACCATTAGTAATATCACATAGTATGGCTGACACAGGGAAATTGTAATAGATAACAAACATTGGCTTCTGTTGACCAAATATTAACAAAATATAGATAATGGGGCTACAAAGATGTGATGTCCAGAGGTTATGAGTGTTTTATACTCTTTGAGAGGAAATGAGTTCAATTCTCAGCACTCATGTTGAGTGGTTCACAGCCAACTGCTACTTCAGTTTTAGGAAAGCTAACACTTTTTCTAATCTCTCCAAAGTCACCAGTATACACATGTGCCTTAAAGAGATAGAGAAAGACAGAGACAGACACACAGACAGAGACAGAGAGACAAAAAGACAGAGAAAGAGACAGATGGAGAAACAAATGGAGACAGAAACAGAGATTGTCTTTTTTTTAAATTTATTTATTTATTAAAGATTTCTGTCTCTTCCCCACCGCCGTCTCCCATTTCCCTTCCCCTCCCCCAATCAAGTCTCCCTCCCTCTTCAGCCCAAAGAGCCATCAGGGTTCCCTGCCCTGTGGGACGTCCAAGCACCACCCACCTCCATCCAGTTCTAGTAAGGTGAGCATCCAAACTGCCTAGGCTCCCACAAAGCCAATACGTGCAGTAGGATCAAAAACCCATTGCCCTTGTTCTTGAGTTCTCAGTAGTCCTCATTGTCTCTATGTTTTTTCCCAAGACCGGTTTTATCCCAGGCTTTTTCAGACCCAGGTCAGCTGGCCTTGGTGAGTTCCCAATAGAACATCCCCATTGTCTTTTAAAAATATATAGATCAAGGCATCTCTCAACCTCTTCAGAAAAGCTTCTTGCAGTAAATGTCACTTGACATAGAAACTCATAATTGATCCATGTTTGCAGAATAAGAGACATCAGAATATTGGCTTGAACCATTTCTGAGTGGTCTTCCCTGGTGGGTAGCTCATAACAATATAACTTCAATTAAAAGAACACACAAAGACTGTAACAACATCTGACAAACACAAGCTTACGACAAAATACCAGCATGGAAAAGGGGAAGTGGAAATGAAGTCCCATTCTAGCTGAAGAGCTATTACCAAAAAATTGCTGCAAAGAAAGAAAAATATCAATTGTCTACAACTGAGTGACACTTGGCATACCTGGCATACCCCACGGCAGGCGGCTCTATACCCAGGTGGGTAGGGAGGAGGGAAAGATTTGAGGACAGTTGTAGGAAATTCAAGCAAGAACTTCTCAAAGAATAAATAAAACATTATTTTTAAAAGCTCAATCCTAAATGCCATAAACACAACTTTGTATGTGAACTTAAAAATTATATTAAAATTAAAACAAAGTATATAAATAGATTTATAGATGGATGAATGGATGAAAAGAATGATACATTTAACGTTATATATTTTATAAACATAGGTTTATAAAAATATATTCAGAATGAATTAACTGACTGTCTCATTAAAAGTATGTCTAACATAATTTTAAAATAATAACAATGAGATTTAACTCTGCTGGTTGGGTGGTGCATGACTGCTCTATTTGCTGAAGGAGGCTGAGGCAGTAGGATCACAAATCTGAGGCCAGCCTGGGCTACATATTTTTAAAAAAGAAATAAAAAACATGTTGGATGGTGGTGGCACATACCTTTAATCCAAACACTCAGGAGACAAGCTGAACTCTTTGAATTTGAGGCCAACCTGGTCTACAGAGCTAGTTCAAAAACAGATAAGACTGTGACACAGAGAAACCCTGTCTTGAAAAACTAATATATAAATAAATAAATAAAAGTAAAATGGTAAAGAACCAATTTTATGACTTTATTTCATTTAGATATAGTTCAGTACTATTATGTGTGTTCTATTTTCAACAATAAGCCTAAACAATAAATAATATAAAGTATCTTTATAATTATTATTTGATTCCTATGCCCATAATATAATGTAATAACAAACTCATAAGTTTCTTATTTGTGTGAAATTGTCCAAATTGTTTGCAGGCACTTCAACTGTGCCACAGGGTACAGCCAATGTTCTTCATGACTTTGAAAACCTGTACCCTGTTGGAGACAGTTACACCTTAGCAATTTGGCTAACAGCATGGTGTGCAGTTTTGACCTCATGTACTCCACAAACACACACAGATCTCCACTGCTCCAATGTGCACAAAAGGAGGAAATACTTTCCAAAAAAGTTCACCTCAATGATGTAGGAGTCTTTATTAATTCGACCTGAGCTTCCAGCCCTAGCTAAGCAGCGTTTATTGTCCCAGTAAACCACCTTACTGCTGGTTTTTTAGTCACACTTGATACTTGAACACCAACTGGAGAACAATCTACAGATTTTCTAATTAAAATTGCAACATGAATAGTCAAAAATCTCTCAAACTTCATTCTGCTGATTGACCAGCCTTACCTCCATTGTCTACATTCTTCTCTGCATTATTTTCCAACTGCCACAGAACTCTTGTATAACTCTAATATTTCAAGAGTTTGCCCAGCCTTAAGTTGCAATGCTTTCAAAATTCCCCCAAAAGAACATGGTCAGGCTTGTCTCAACCATACCAACATCTTTTCCAGTTTGCTTTATGTTGCTGTGATTAACATCTTGGCATGAAGCAAGCTGAGGAGTAAGGGATTTATTTCCTCTTACAGTTCATAGCTCAACATGAAGTGACATCTGATGAGGAACTCGAGCATGGCAAGAATTTGAAGCAGAAATTATGGAGCAGTGCTGCACTCCATGGCTTGCTTAATTTGTTTGTGATACAACCCTGGACCACCTGCCTTAGAATGATACTTATCGCAGTAGGTAGACTTCTTGCGTCAATCATTAACTAAGATAATGTCCCTCAGACATTCTTGCAGGCCCATATAATGGATGCAATTCTTCTTGATGTTCCCTACTCCTAGGTATCTCTATCTTGTATAAAGCTGACAAAAATTAGCCAGCAAGGTCTATATTACCACACACTAGAAGAAATGTTCCAGAAGTAAACTTTTTGCCTCTTAAAATCGTCTTTGTGATACTGATGCAGATCACAGCTCAATGAAAGCTTATATCACCCTAAAATATGATTTAGTTTGCACAGAATTGGAAAAGAACATGTTAGTGCAGCTTAATGATATCATCATTGTCTAGATGAGTTACTGAGTTATGGAAATATATGTACTTTCAAGTCATATTCATAGAGACAATATATATTTACTTAGCAAGTACATATGATAAGCATGGTCTTGGATGTTGGAGAGCTAACAATGAGAAAGCTTTTCCTTTGATTGATTTCTATACAAATGATATACGCAGTCCTATAAAACTGAAAGAGCTTCAACTTATGCAGGCTCCACCATCCTTTCTTTCTGCAGCTTTCTGTATGATTGCCACTCATTCTTTCCTCTCCTTGGATGTTTCAAATAATTTCTTCTACTATCTCTAGCCTGGTACTTCCATTCACTGTTCATCAAATATTCTGCCAGAAAAAAAAATGTATTCGATGAATGTCCTCACTTCATTTAAGTTTCCCAAGATGCCACTTTCTAAGAAAATACAGCCCTTTCATTTTTTTTTTGCAAAGTAACTTTATGTTTAACCTTCACGAGAGTACTTAATGTGGTAATTCTAACCATTTTAAATAGAAAAAGAAAAGTCAAACAAAAAATGTATATAGATAAAATAGAATAGAATATTCCACATTTGAAAAAATTAAACTGAAATGTAGCCCTGTATGGCAGAGATATAATGGTTGTTGAATAAAGAGGAAAAAAGAGCTTTCAATTTAGGTAAGATACTTTTTCAGCAAGATAAATATCACATACTTTATATATAACATTGTTTTGCAGTTAACAATAAGCTCTACATTTTAATTTTCGTTTAAAAGGCATATCTTGAAAAGGTCAAGAATCTGAAAGAGAGCTAAGAGAGGTATTTGGAAGGGTTTGGAGAGAGAAATAGGAAGGGAAATGATGTAATTATGTAATAATCTCAAAAATAAAATAAAAAAGGTTTATCCACAGCTCAATGTTCTCTCCAAGAAAAAGGAGGTAGGTAAAAAGAGATTTCTAGTGGTGACAGATATATGTATTGTCTGATTAAATGATGTTTTCATAGTTATACCAATATTTCATGCTCATCAAACTGTATGCATTAATTACATATATAATTTTACCAAGTATTATTTTTATTACATAGTTATGTATGTAGGCACACATATTCAACTGCCCATTTGCCAGAGAATGAAGCCATTAGTAATAATTGAACATCTTATTTCTAAGGTGTTACTTTTCTAAAGCCAGTGGTACCTTTGGGGATGGACACAATAATGAGGACTGCTAAAGTGTTATGCAAGAACCAACTTTATTCAGAATATTAGACAATTTATACTAAGTGGGCTAAGTGTAGTAACTTGAGTAAAATGAACAATCACCAGAGCAAACTGCACATAGCAGATGAGCTGCATATGGAAAAACACATTTTATATAAGTTTGTAAACAAATAACAACAGCAAGTTGTAAATAATAATCTGATGTAAAATCATTCATAACTGATTCACCTGGGATGAACAGGAAAACATGTACCAAGAACAATCTCCTGTTTGGAAGTAACTGAAATCACAAGATTCATTTGGTTCCTTGGAGTTTTCTCACAAGTACTCAGAATTCTCCTCACATGATCCGTTCTTGGACAGGGTTTCAACATCTCTGCCATTTTCACTTTTTCTTTTATTGATTTTTATTGAGTTCTACATTTTTTTCTCTGCTCTCCTCCCTGCCTCTCCACTCCCCTTCAACCTCTCCCAAGGTCCCCATGCTCCCAATTTACTCAGGAGATCTTGTCTTTTTCTACTTTCCATGGAGATTAGATCTATATATGTCTCTTTTCGGGTCCTCATTGTTGTCTCTGTGATTGTGATTTGTAGATTTGTTTTCTTTGCTTTATGTTTTAAAACCACTTATGAGTGAGTACATGTGATAATTTTCTTTCTGGGTCTGGGTTACCTCACTCAAAATGATGTTTTCTAGTTCCATTCATTTGCCTGCAAAATTCAAGATGTCATTTTTTTTTCTGCTGTGTATCACTTCATTTTGTAAATACCACATTTTCTTTATCCATTCTTCAGTCGAGGGGCATTTAGATTGCTTCTAGGTTCTGGCTATGACAAACATTGCTGCCATGAACATAGTTGAGCACATGTCCTTATGGCACGATTGAGCATCCTTTGGATATATACCCAAAAGTGGTATTACTGTGACAGTGAACTCCATGAGAGCAGGAGTGGATCCAATTTTCATTTTATACAGAATGATATCAAATATGGATATGGTTTGAAAAGTTCTGGATTAATCTAATTGTCTGTTGATCTGTGAGTATCTTATAAGGAGGCAAACTGTAAACATAGAACTTTGAAAACATTGTATGTAATAATTCCCCACCAAGAACAGGGATCCAAACCATGTCTAGTACTGTCTGTTATATTATTGTATTGATTAGAAAAATCTACAAAATAGCTTGAAAACAGACCCCCATGATTAGTAGTTCTAAGCTTTTATAGATCATAATTCCATATAAATGTAATGATGTCCTATGATAATGGGAAGTGATTCAAATCTCAAAGAAAACCAAGGGCAGTGTCTTCTTCAGATGAATGGGTGAGTCCTAGAGTCCCAAGGTCCCGTCATAAACAGAAAGTCATTAGTAAAGATAAAAGGAGCTGGATCCATCTGGTCTACATGTTGAAACAAAGACTCTGAGGCTCATGAGACCAATACACACGTTCAGAGCCTCTCACTGCAAATGCACAAGTCAAAGTAGCTCCAGAAAAGGATTCTCAGGTGATTTAGGGTTCTGTGTGTTTTGCAGAATAAATTCTCTTTTTATGTGTTGTGTTGTAATTTGGCACCAGTTGGGCTGGGCAGACTTAACTTCTGATAATATAGTCCATATCTCCTTTTACCCTTTGGCTAAAGGTTTTTCTTTTTCCTGATACTTTCCACCGCCTCCTCACCTCTGCTATGTCCTTGATCAAGCAGGTCTTGAGAAGATGAAGAAAAATCCATAATATTATGCTGTATCCATCTGCAATGAAAGATACCCCTTCCCAGTTATCTTCCGGAGAACTAAAATAGACCAAATTAATGCACCTCTTGCTTCTACTGCAACAATACTGGAGAGATTAGAATATGCACAAGTATGAATTTAAGGCTGGAAATAATTCTACAGCAGAAATAAAATCTGAATCAATAATGAAAGATTTATGAATTAACTGTAATAAATGAATCAGAACATTCATTTTTAACTGTTTGGGGAAAAGAAAAAGAAGTAAAAATAGGCTGGTAAATATTGGTTTTAATTTCAAGTATTCTAATGCATGGTTTTGCTTTCAAGTTTAAAAATTATAAGAAATATATGCTTCTAGATTTTTCTTCTTTGTTAAGCTTAAGACTGTATGATTGTCTTATTCCTGTTTTTTGTGCTGACACCAATATCATTTAATCACTAAACTGACATCATGGAGGATTTAAAACATCTCAAAGAGGAAAGAGTTGTATGTGACTGGGGAAAAAACATAGCACTTAACATTTTCTTTAAAACTCCAAATAACATCTTAGGGTAATTCCATATGTATAACTACCTGTGCTTCTTGATTCCCATCTATCCATGTATCTGTTTATATCTATAATTATCTGTATTTTTGCAGTATATTCTCAGTGATTCTGTAATATGAGTAGAAGACAAAAAAGTCCTGACTTTAGAGAATTTTCACAACTATACCCAATTGGAATTGTTCTCATAGTTTAGAGTCTCAGAACAGAGCTACATAAGTTAGAGAAATATGGACAACTAATCAATTTAACTGCACAAACCATGACTCAATGTTTGTTGGCATGTTCATTTACACAAGTTATGAAATTATACAAATTAAACAAATTATTTTGGTGTTCATGTTCTTGGATCATTATGTAGGTTTATCTTAACAAAAATACAGTCTATCTCTCCAATGTTGCCAACACACACACACACACACACACACACACACACACACACACAGAAGATGAGGGAAGAATGGAAGGAAAGGAAAATGATGTCTCTACTTTGGTTTTCTGTAGGATATTAAGGCCTACCAGGCCAAAAGAAGTCAAACACGTGTCTACCTGGTACTGTCAGAGGTCCTGATTGTGTCTAGCCAATGGAACACAAGCATGAGATGTCAACTGTCAATGGATCAGAACACCTGAGTGCTGGGAGGGCATATGAGTTTTCTCCTTTGTTAAATAAATGACTCTGCTGTAAGTCTTCTACCTGACTCCCAGCATCTCTGTTCATTGACATTGCTCCTTTTCACTCCCCCCCGAGGAAGATGTTAGGGCCCAGCAACAGCTTACATTCAAATTTAGTTTATTAAAAAAATGGAAATATCTACCAGTCATTAATATCTAACTTAAAATCTCTTCTGTAATGAATTGAAGACATTCTGAAATTCAACTCTCTTTCAACACATGTTAGTTATTAGGGACCTATAGGCTGAAGATGAATGTTCCAATATTTTAAAAGAACTTTGAGTAACTGGCCAGGCAGCAAGATGTCTCTGTCAATTCTAGAAAATCCAATCTGGAAGTTGTTTACAATGCTCTTCTCTTTACTTAGTTAATATTATATATTTCTGGAGACTTTGATGGAGTTGAAGACTAGATAGTTATAATTGTAGTATTCCTTAGTAATGTTAAATTACACACACACACACACACATATATATATATAAAACTTTAGATTCACAAAAATAGGATAGATGATAGAATATTTTCCTTAATTTTCCAAATGTAAATGAATTAAATATTGTAACTATAATTCTTTCTTGACAACTGTTTTCTATATGTAATTTTGCTATTTTAAAGTTAAAATCTTCCTTTTTAATTAATAGAAAAGGAAAGATAATGTGGGATATCCTGCTGTATATACATTGCTTTTATTGGTTGATGAATATGGCTATTCAGGCCCATAGTTTAGCAGAGAAATCAGGCAAAAAATCAGAACAGAGATAGAGAAAGAAAGTAGGTGGAGTCAAAGAGACTCCAAGTAGTAGCCAAAGAGACTACCTCTTCTACGTATTATCACGTTATCCTTTTAAATTATACAGTTGTATCAGCACATAGTCAATAAAATTCACTTTGCAACAAATTTTCCTCACTACTGCTATAGCTACTGCTTAGTATCTCCCATGGCTTCAGTAATTTTGCCAGCTTTGTTTGCCTTTGGCAAATGTCTCATGTAAAAACTTAGTTCTTTATTTCCTTGCCTCTTTGAGATACAAATATAATCCACAAACTGTTCATAAATAAAAAAATTACACAGTGTGACCAAGAACATAATTCTGGTGATGTGGTATTGAGTTGACACCCAGAATTATGACTTGAGAGTTGTGTCACTATAAATTATAGCTTTTTCTATATGAAAAAATACAACAGAGATTATATAGGATTTAATAGTCTTTCAACACAGTATACATTTAATAAATTATTTTTCTAGTTATTGAGAATGAAGATTAAGTATAATCCTTTCCAGCTTATTAAAAACAAATACTGTGTCACTTTTTATTTAAAAATCTTACCTTACTCTCATTTTAAAACCTATCATAATTACAACATCCATTTAGTTGTTAACTATCTAATTTAAATAGCATAAGTGATGTTTTCTTTCTCCTTTTGATAAAATGATCTGAATTTTAAAAAATCATCCTGAGGTTGTATTTATACACACATATGAAATTCATGTACTCTTGCATATTATAAAAATGAAGTTTCAATATCTTTTAAAGAAAATATAATACATAATATTTTGAAACAGATTAGTAGGATTTGAACTCCAAAATAATAATATCTTCAACATGCAAAACATCAGTACTACTCTATGTGGAGATGCCAGATAGCTAAGGTTTGCATACACAATCCACAAATATCCACTGTCATTATTAGCAGGCATCTCTATTAACTTGAGGCAGTACATTATTAAAATGATAACATAACCTAATGAGCATTCAGCTAACTTTTCATCTTTGTTTTTATATGGTAATAAAGCTCTACTACCTGGAAATCACAATGTCATAAAGCAATTTTCTGTAAATTTACTACCTGGGAAAATCTTGGGAGTAATCTGATTTTATCTGAATCTATAGTGAGTTGGAATGGCAATTTAAATTAACTCCAGTTTTCCCTACATGTTACTGCTGTAATGAGAGCTAAGTAAAACCATTATACAGACCACACTTCCTATCATATAGATAAATTTGAGTTTTCTCAAAGTGAGCCAAAGTATTACACTCTAAAAGGATACTTTATCCTTCATAAAAATATGAATCATGAAGACAAAATTATGAAGCTAAGGGTTCTTAGTATATTGACTGATTTCCAGAGAAAGGTAGATTTTCCTAGTGTACCAAAGATTTTCACACTCTATGGCAATGGACCAAAGAAGCATTTGAGAAATTGACAAGTGAAGATTTCTTCACTCAGTTGAATATTCCGAATGTATTCTATAATATATAACATCAGGAAAGTAAGAATCTTTAATAGTCTGGAAATCATAGTTTCCTTTTTGTGAATGCATTTTTTTAAATTATTTATTCTCTCGTACTGTAAATGCCCACTGAAACTTCCCCCACCTCCACTCCTCTCTGTTCACCCTCACCTCTTTTTCCCCCAAGATCCCCTCCTACTCCAGTTCCCATCAGAAAAGAGCAGGTCTTTAAAAGTTATCAACTGAACATGGCACAACAAGAAGAAATAAGACCAGGCAAAAAGCTTCGCATCAAGATTATGCAAAGCAACCCAGTAGGCAGAAAAGGGTTCACCCAATAGCAGGCAAAAGAATCAGAGACACCCCTGTTTCTACTGAAAGGAGTCCCCTGAAAACCCAAAAGCCAACAATTTTAACATATATGTAAAGGAGCTAGTACAGACCCATGTAGGCTCTGTGACTGCTGCTTCATGTTTTGTGATCCATGAGCCCTGCTTAGTAGATTCCCTCTGTCAAATGCTCCGGGTGTCTTTGGCTCCTCTGACTCCAACAATTCCTGTCCCACCTCTTCTGAAGAGTACCTACTGGAGGGATCCAATGCAGACTTCCAACCTGGGGTCACTCTAGGCTTAATGTTTGACTGTGGGTCTCTATTTCTGACCCCAACAGTGCCTATCTACGACCATAGTAGAACATCACTGGCAAACATTGCATTGAATTTCTCTCTCTGTCTCTCTCTCTCTCTCTCTGTCTCTCTCTCTCTCTCTCTCTCTCTCTCTCTCTCTCTCTCTCTCTCTCTCTCTCTCTCTCTCTCTCTCTCTCTCTCTCTCTCTCTCTCTTTCTCTCTGTCTTTCTTTTGTAGTCATGTTTGGTTCTACCCTAGGTTTCTAGACTACCCAGCCTCCTGGTTCCTGACCATTCAGGCAATAACAATTATGGGCTCCCTTTCCTTGACTGTGCCTCAGTTTATAGAAGTCATTGGTTGGCCACTCCCACAAGCTCAGGGTCACCATTGCCCCAGCACATCTTACAGGCAAGAAAAATTTCAGGTCAAAAGTTTTGTGGCTGGGTTGATGTCCCACTTGGAACACTGGAAACCTTGCATGGTTACAAAAGAAGGAAATCTCTCTCTCCATATACTCCATTATTAGGAGTCCTTCCTTAGGATCCTCATAGAATCCAGGGAGTTTTCACTGCACTAGGTTTCCACATCATCTGTCAAACGCCCTCTAATCCCAATCATCTTTCTCCTATTTCTCTCACTTCATTCTTCCCCCCATCTGATTTCTCCTGCTCCCCCTCCCACCTACTCCCAGTTCAACAACTAAATCTATTCTATTTCCCTACCCTGAGAAATCCTTATGTTCCCCCAAACCCCCCTTTTTATTTAACATCTCTGGTTTTTGTGAGCTGTAGCATGATTATGATTTATTTAGCTGTGAGTATCCACTTATAATTGATTCCATACCATGTTTGTCTTTCTGGGTTTGGGTAACCTCACACAGGATGATTATTTTTCTAGTTCTATTCTTTTGCTTGAAAATTCCATGTTTTCAATCTTTTTAACTGATAATTAATCACTTGTATAAATCAACCATATTATTTTTAACCATTGTTCAGTTGAGGGACATGGAGGTTGTTTCTGGTTTCTGAATATTATGTAAAAAGCCACAATGAGCATAGTTGAGTAAGTGTTTATGTGATAGGATAGAGAGTCCTTTGAGTATATGCCCAAGAGAAGCAATGTTGGGTCTTGAAGCTGATTGATTCCCAGTTTTCTGAGAAACTGCCATTGTGGTGTAGTAGTTCTCACTCCCACCAGAATGGAGGGGGGTTCCCTTGTTTTACATCCTATCCAGCATAAGCTGTCACTTGTGTTTTTGATCTTTTCCATTCTGGCAGGTGTAAGATAGAATCTCAAATTAATTTTGGCTTACATATTCCTGATAACTAAGTATGTTGAACATTTAAATGTTTTTTTTTTTTTTTGGCCATTTGAGATTCATCTATTGAGAATTCTCTGTTTGGATCTGCAGTCCAATTTAACTGGATTATTTTGTTTGTTTATGTCTAGTTTTATTATGAATTTAAGAAATTCGACATCAACAAGGCAAACAATTCAATTATGAATGCACTTTGTATGTATTTGGAATTAGAGAAATCACTATTCAAATTTGAGGATCATTTTTTTCATATATGTTAGAAAATCTATGCAATAACTTCTTATACTTGTACTAATAAATGAAAAATTGATGTTCTGGTAATCTTTTAAATCTTAATATTTTGGTAGCATCTATTTTAATTTAAGTGTATAACTATTTATTTGCAATGTACTATGTGTCTAAGTTTAATTTTTATTATGTATTTATGAACAACATTCCATTTCTCATGTGAAATATTATACATACCAAAATCCAAATATTTACCTTTTAAAACAAATAATCCCATGATTGATTATATATTTAACCATCAATTATGCCTAGTTTTATGGTATCACAAAGCAAGTCTTGATGTATTAGGAACTGAAACGCACTGTGATTATAGCTGAGTGTCAGAGTTGAGAGGACGATTGTGTAAACGAAAATAGAAATAAAATGATCTAAAAGTGACATGACTGACATGACAGCATGCTAATCCAAGGACAGTGGACCTTATCAGTGGGGCTGTCTTTTGGAGGAAGTACAATGATCCACTGCTGTAATAGTTTGCATATTTTAAGTAAGGATCACTAAATGCTATTCAAACCCTAATTAATTAGACCAGCGGAATCTCTGAAGGAAACAAAAGACTGATATGTACTACTTGGAGAAGGCGACTTCCTTGTCAAATAACCATTGTTGCAGTTTTCATTGTAGTCTTCTCCTTTGTTTAATTCTTCTCGCTGTTATATGCTGATAAGTAAATGGTGAATTAAAATGTTGTATTATTTTAATGTCATTAAGTAATGAAAGATAGCCGAAGAATTAAGGATGATCATTTGTGAATTTTTATATTTGTTTCTGATTTTCTAACTTTGCTGTTTTCTGTTTTGCTGCTGAGAGATCTTAACTGGAAAGATTCATGTGTAGTAGGTTTCTTTTGTGAAAATAAGTGTTTCGATGGAGATTAAATTGCCATCTAGATGATATCCTATTATGTATGTGAAACTAACAATTATCTCTTTGTGCTTGCCTTTAATAATTACTGTTAATATATCTACAATAGCAATTCCCCTGTACTTTCTCTCATACCTAATATTCAAATATAAGGTGATTAGTGAAATCATTAATAAGAGTCTGTTTTCTAAACGTTAATATTATACAATTTCCTCATTTTGGCTGATTCTGTGTCACAGGACTGAATGCAACAGGCCCAAAACAAACATAATAAATTTAGAGTTGAACTCAATTATTGAAATGCTCATCTTACAAACTGAAAGAAATAGGATTTCAGAGTATAGTGTGTCTCCATTGGTCAGAAACTGCACTCTACTTCAAGAAGGTGGACTGACAAACAACTGCTCTGAGACAATTTATATATTAACTGTTAATATGTAATAATAAATCAAGTATGCACAAAATTTAACAACTACATTGCAACCTTGTACACATCACTAAATGGTATGTATCTATGACTTTTTAAAAACATTTTAGGATAATTGCTAAAAACGTATATATTTGTAATAAATTGTTGCAGTCCACTGACAACATGCTAAGTACTTTCATAGTATTTCCTGGCCAACCATTTAATTTTAATAAATTTGTCTGCTATATTTTAGGGAAGACTCTTTCTCCCAATTTCAGGATTTGTTAGTTACCTGTAGTTCTTCATGAGGGTTGAGGCTTCATGTTTCTTTTTCCCCATCTGTTTCAGCATTACCTTTGTTGTCCATGTTAAGCTAATGTTACATAGTCATGTTGGTGAGACATTGTGTGTGTGGCTTCTGATATTACTAGAGGACATGTATTCTTTGGGAGTTGTTTGCAGAGTAATAAACATATGTCTAATTTTATTGTTCTGTATGTGGACATCCAGTTTTTTGAGCACCATATCTTGAAGATGCTGCAGTCTCTGGAGTGTTTGCTTTGGCCTCTTTGCCAAATATCAGATACTTACAGATTTGTGTTCATATTTTAGGGTCTCTAGCTTTATTCCATTTCTATGCATATTTGCTTATATATGTCTGTTATAGTCTGTCGTGTTGTGATCACTATGGTAGCTCTATACTGTATATTGATATTTGGAATGGCAATCCATATAATATAATTCTTTTAAGTCAGGATTCCTTTGGCTATGCATGGTCTATTGTAATCCATATGAATTTTTAAAAATTTTTATATTTCTTAGGAGAATATTTTGGGAAATTTTATTGGGATTTCATTGAACCTATAAATTGCTTGAAAGCGTAAGTCACAAACAATCCCACACCCGTTTGGAATTATGATTAATAGAATGGTTATTTATTTAAGGGGGAAAACTTACAGATCACTGTCCCAGACAATGGCCCTCTTCGCAATCAGGAAGGGAGCCTAGTCACTGGAAGCTGAGCCAGAAGCCAGAGAGCAAGCAGAGGGCAGTTGCTGCTGTTTTAAAGAGAGACCACGTCCCAATGGGCTGGCATCTCAGCAGCTATTGGCTGGATGAGCAGAAGGAGCTCCTGCAACCATTGCTTTTAATGCAATGCTCATTTACATAATCTTAATTTTACCAATGCATGAACATGGAATGTTTTTTCATTTTCTCAGATATTTATCAGTCCCTTTTTCATAGGTTTAAACATTTTATTGTAGATATCTTTTCCATCCCATGGTTAGGTTTACTACAATATATTTCATTGCTTTAATGAGATTGTTCATAGCCTCATTGTGTTTGCTGATGGTGTATAGAAAGGATACTGAACTTATCTTTACAGCTTTACTTTTATGCTGCTAATTTGTTGAAATGATTGATGCTCACGGAAGCTTTCTGGTTGAATTTTTGAGATCTCATATGTATAATATTATTTCATCTGAATCTAGAGACAATTTTACGTTTGTTGCTAATTTGTATGCCTTTAATTTCCATTTGATGTCTTATTGCTCTGGCTATTGCTTTAAGTATTATATTTGAAGGAATAGGAAGAGCAAATGGAGGTGTGTCTTTCATTTTTTTATAGGATTCCTTCTTTTTCTCATTTAGAATAACATCAGGTTGCTTATTAGGTTGACGCATATTCCTTCAGTTCCACTTTCTCTAGAGGTTTCATCAAGACAGAAATTTTGAATTTTGTCAAAGGCTTTTTTTCTTCACCAATGATCCCTTGAATAGAACGAGGTGTCCTTCTTTATCTCTTATATTATTTTTAGTTTGAATTATGTTTTATGGAATATTAGGATGGTACTGCATGCTTGCTTCAAATACTTTTTCTATTCATTCACTTAACGTAGTACCTAACATTAAAGAAAGGATAATTTTCTTGTAGATACCATAAGAAGGACTTTATCTCTTAATCCTAGTCATCTAGAATATATCCTTTGATTGGAGATTTAAGGTTCTAGTATTTGAAATTATTATTGTAAGTGTGTGATGATTGCAAACATTTTACGTTTTATTTTAAGTTTTGTTCTTTGTTGTATTTTGTATTTAATTAACTATAGAATCCCTGGTCTTTTTCCTAAGATTTCTTGGTTGTGTGTCTTCTTTTCTTCTGTCTAAAGCATTGTTATTTAGGCTCCTCTTTAGAAGTTTTTGTTTGGTATACAAAATTTTCAACACCCTTTAAGTAACAGACAGCTTTTCTATTCTCTTCAACTATGACAGTTTTTCTGGAAACATTAGTCTAGATTAATAATCATAGATCTTTTCACTTAGAGTATCTTGAACCAGGATATTTTGGATATTAGAAATTCCATTGAGAAATCAACTGTTATTTTGACAGATTTCCCTTTATATATGACTTGTATTTTTTTCTTGCTGCTTTCAATATTTTTTATGTACATTAAATCCAGTGTTTTAAATATGTTGTGCCTTACGAAGTTTCTTTTATACTCTTGTCTAGTGGGATATATGCAAAAGCTTTGTACTTGCCTCTTTCTTCAGTTTAGAATTTTTTTCTCCTATGATCTTGCTAAAGTTCTGTCTGACTCTTTTACTCATCTATGCCTATAATTGAAGATTTTGTTCCTTGATTGTATTTCAGATTTTCTAGCTCATCCTTTCCTGTGCATTTAAAAATTATTAGTGTTCTTTACTTATTTCATCTAACTCCTCTGCTTTGACTTTGAGTTTTGAGATTCTGTCTCCTGCTTGAATCATTCTGGAGGTAAGGTTTCCAACTGAAAATTAAGTATTACAATTACAGCTTCATTTCAGCTTATGCTCACTTCAATATACCTATGACTTTTTTGATTTGTCTTTGTTTTCTTTTTTTTAAATGTCAAAGTAACCTTTGTTATTGGCCAAATATACAGACTGAACGCTAACTTTGCCATAACTTACCATTATTATCACTTACAATAATTATGGCAGATATTAGAAAAAAGTGGTCATTATTGCCAAAATACTCTCTCCATATATATATATATATATATATATATATATATATATATATATATATATGCCATATAGTATTTTATAAGGGGTTGTGGCTGGCCTGCTGTGTATGTATTTCTTTTTTTTTCAGAATTTGGAAGAACTTTATTATTGTGAACATTAAACATTACAGAGACAGCACTAGGAATATGGAGTCTCAGAAGGTTGACATAATGCCAGACTTCTGGGAGGCAGAGAATAGACTGTAGTTAAGAATTGATTCAATATAATATATACAATATGAAGATTTCCATCCATTAGCAAGCTGTTCAGTCATACTCACTTGTATGGGAGGGGGAGGGGATCTGTTGGGAGCCGTTTCCCCCTAGACATCATTGCAGGAACCATCGCCCTGGGGAGACTGCGGGGAACCCCACACCCATGGTTGTACTGGGAATGGTTCTGTTGCCCCACACCCAGTTGAAGCTGTTAATGGAGAAAAATAAAATAAATAAAATAAAATAAAATAAATATATAATAATATGTATGTATTTCTTTTAATATCATACAGAGTACCTCCCTCAACCAAAGATGCCTGCTGGAACTGTGGGGTGAAGGCTCTCTGTAGGCACCGGCTAAACATCTTCAAGTTTAATGAGTTGTATAAGTGTTTGTTTCAGCAATGAAGGCTTCTTATCAGTTTTTGAAGAACAACCTATTTCTTGGCAACAACCTGTGATGTTTGGAGGTTCTCATAGGACCCCTTTGACCAACTACTCAATTAGATAATTAATTAATGATTCTTGGTAATGGAAGTTTATTTGATAACAAGAGAAAGTCGAATTGGGATCTTCTTCCTCCTCTATTCCACAATTTCATTTAGTATTCTTCATATGTTTATATATGTTTAGAAGATGCTACTATATTGTTTACATACTAACACTCAAACTCCCCTTAATATTCCCTCCCTCAGCCATTATCTTATACCCTCTACTCGATCCCACATTCTAGCATACCATCTGTCCATAATTATCTATTCTATTTCCCTTTCTTATGAGATCTGTCTGTTCTCCACTCTATACCTACCCTATGTGGACCTATGGGTTGTTGGTTGGTTATCGTTGACTTTGCAACTAATACCTAGATATAAATGAATACATAACCAACTTTGTATTTCTGGGCATAGGACACCTCACTCGGGATAATTGTTTTCTAGTTCCATCCATTTCCTGCAAATTTCATGATGCTATTTTCTTTTAATGTCTCACTAATAAGCAATTGTGTAAATATATCATATTTTTATCCACTCTTCTGTTGACACACATTCAAGTTGTTCCCAATTTCTAACAATTATGACTAGATTGGTAATGAACATGGTTGAGCATGTTTCTTTATGTTAGCATGAGTCATCCTGTTGGTATATGCCCAGACCTCTATAGTGAATCTTCAAGTAGATTGATTTCCATTCTCCCGAGGAATTGTCACACTGTTTCCATAGAGGCAGTAAGAGAAGTACTTGTAGAATACATGAATGTTCTCCTTACCCCATATCCTGTCCAGTATGATCTGTAACTTGTTTTATTGCTCTTAGTGATTCTTACAGGTGTAAGAGGAAATCTCAAAGTAGTTTTGATTTACTTTTTCTAATTACTAGGGATGTTGAACATTTCCTTAAGAGTTTATCAGCTATTTGAGTTTCCTCTAGTAAGAATTCTGTTTTGATCTTTACCCCATTTTTAAGGGAATTAATTGTATTCTTGACATCTAGAGTTTTTTGAGTCCTTTATATATTTTGGATATTATCCCTGAATTAGATATGTAGTTAGTAAAAATCTTTTTCCATTCAACGGGGTGCTGATTTATAAAAAATGTTCTGACCTTTGCCCTGAAGAAGCAACTCTGCTTTATGAGGCCCCTATATTAATTAATCATTGATCTTAATGCCTACAATAATGGTGTTCTGTTATGAAAGTCTTTTCCTGTGCCAAAGAGTTTCAAAGCTATTCAATATTTTCACTTCTATCAATTTAGTATATTATGTTGTATGTTGAGTCCTTTGATCCACTTAGTTGAGTTTTGTTCAGAGTGACAAATATGAATCTTTAAGTATTATTCTATATCAGCCATGTAGTTTTATCAGCACTACTAGTTGAGTATGCTGCCTCTTTCCCAGTGTGTATTTCTGGCTTCTTTATCAATAATCATGTGTCTATGCAAGTGCAGATTTATGTCTGGGTCTTCAATTTTATTTCAGTGAACAAAGTGTCTATCTTTGTGCCATTATGATATTATTATAACTTTGTTATAAAAACTGAAATCAAGAAGAGTGATAGGTGAAGAAGTTTTTTGAATATTTAAGATTGTTTTAGCTATTTTGGTTTTTCTCTCTTTCTGTGTTTTTGTGTGTGTGTGTTTCCATATAAAGCTTAAAACTGTCTTTTATTTGAAGAATTGTGTTGGAATTTTGATGGTAATTGACTGGGTAATTGACTGGGTAGGTTTATTGCATTGATGGGATGGCCACCTTTACTAGGTTAACACTACCAATTCATGAACATTGGAGAGCTTTCCCTCTTATGATATATTATTTAATGTTTGTTCTTCAATGACTTGATTTTATCATCCAGATCTTTTCCTTGCTTTGTTAGAGTTACTCCAAGATATTTTATATTATTTGAGACTGTTATGAAAGATATTATTTCAATGGTTTCTGAAAGGTTTCCATATCTCTATATTAAATCTCTCTGCTGATGCAGTAATCCAAATCAAACCGAATTAAAAGACCAGGTTTATTGAATAAAAATTTCCTGGGTGATTTTTCAGGACTGCAGAGATGAGACAAAGAGAAGAGATTGTAAAATAAAACATGTGGCCATTTTCCAGGAGGCAGTTTAAAAATCCTGTAGGTTTTGTCTTCAGTAGCTCTGGGGCAGAGCCACTGCTTGATTTGTTTTTAGAAGGAGGCTCTGGAGAGAGAAAGGTGGAGCTAAACAGTTTCTACCTCATTCCTGTTGTCATTGGTATATTGAAGAGATACTGATTTTTTGTGCTAATTTGAATTGAAATATTTTGATGAAAATTTTTATTTAAACTGGAAGCATTCCTTAAAGGGACTTTTGGGGAGACTTTTACATACAATCTTATTATCTGCTAATAAAGACATTTTGACTTCTTCTTTTCAGTTTGCATCTCCCTGTTCCCTTTTAGTTGTCATATATCTCTAGATAAGATTTCAAGCATATATGAAGAGAATGGATATGGATATTCACTCCCTGAAATAGTGGAATTGTTTCTGATTATAGTGGAATTGCTTGAAGTTTCTCTCCACTTAGGTCGATGTTGGCTATGGACTTGCTCTAAACTGCTTTTATCACATTAAGCTACCTCCCTTCTATTCCTAATCTCTCCAGGACTTTTATCATGAAGGAGTGCTGGGTTTTCTTATAGGCCTTTTTCTGTACCTAATAAGATGATCATATATTTTCTTTCAGTTTGCTTATATGATGAATTACAATTATTGATTTTTGTATATTGAACCATAGTTCGTGTGGTTTGCATGTGACTTTGCATAACTCATGCCATGAAGCCTAGTTGGCTGAAGTGGATGATCTTTTTAATGTGTTCTTGGATTTAGTTTGCAAGTATTTTATGGACTACATTTGTATCTTTGTTCATTAGGGAAATTAGTCTGTAATTCTCTTTCTTTGTTAGCTCTTTATGTGGTTTGTATATCAGGGAAATTGTGGCCTCATAAAATGATTTCAGCATTGTTCCTTCTGGTTTTGTGTACTACTTTGAGGAATATTTCAGTTAACTCTTCTTGGAATGTCTGGTAGAATTCTGCACTAAAGCCTTCTGGCCCTGGGCTTTTTATGGTTGGGAAACTTCTAATGACTTCTGATATTTATAGAGTTACATATTTGTTTAAATTTCTTGCCTAACATTGATTTAACATTGGTATTTTATATAAAAAGCATGTTTTTTTTAAATTTGGTTCACTATAGGTTTTTTAACACATGTTTTTTTTGTTCTCTGGATTTATTTGTTCTCTGTTATTATACTTCCTCTATTATTTCTGATTTTGTTAATTTGAATATTCTCTCTGTACTTTGTAAATAATATGGGTGAGAATTTGTCAATTTTATTGACTTTCTCAAAGAATCAACTTCCATTATTTGGCTCTGCTAATCTGGGATTATTTATTTCCTGTGATTTTTTGGATACATTTATCTTCTTTATGTTGCAGTTTTCTTTCTAAAAACTTCTTTCAAGGTTAATTTGTAATAGATATTCCTTAAATTTGGTTTTAACTTGGAGTATCCTATTTTCTCCATCTATGGTAATTAAAATTTTGCTGGGTATAGTGGTCTAGGCTGCCATCTGTGGTCTGAGTCTGCAGCACATCTCCAGGTACTTCTGGCTTTTAGAGTCTCCATTGAGAAATAAAGTATAATTCTAATAGTTCTGCCTTCGTATGCTATTTGAATTTTTCACCTAACACCTTCTTATATTCCTTCTCTGTTCTCTACATTTATTGTTTTGATTAGTATCTGCTATGGAAATTTTCTTTTCTCGTCTATTCATTTGGTGTTCACTTTGCATTTTTATTGATAGACATTTCCTTCTTTAGGTTATGGAAACTTTCTTCTATGAATATGTTGAAAATATTTTCTGTGCTTTTGACCTGGGGTTCTTCTCCTTCCTCTAGTTCTCATATTCTTAAATTTGGCTTTTTCACACTGTTCCAGATTTCCTAGGTGTTTTGTGCCAGGACATTCTGAGGGTTAATAATTTATTGACTAATTTATCCATTTCTTCGATCATGTATTCATTGCCTGAGAATTTCTCTTTTTGTGCTTGTATTTCTTTGGTGAAACTTGCCTTTCTGGTTTCTGTATGAGTTCCTAAATTTTTCACTTCCAGATTTCCCTCAGCTTATGTGTTCTTTATTAATTCTATTTCTCATTCCAGGTCTTGAATTGGTTTATTCATTCCCTCCCACTGTTTGTTTTTGTTTTCATAGATTTCTTTAAGTTATAGCTTTGTTTTGCCTTTAAGAACATCTTATATATTAATAAAAGGGATTTTAAATCTATTACTTATGCTACAGATACATCAGAATATTCAGGGCCTGCTGTGTTAGGATTGCTGGACTCTAATAGGAATATTATCCTGGCTGTTATTTATTGTGTTATTGCTGGCATCTAGGCATTTGGGGTTAGGAAGATTGTAATTCTAGGTGCTGATACTTGTGTTTTTGGTTTCTTGGTTTCTATTTCCTCTCTGGTTCTTAGGAGAATGTGGTGGCTGTGTGTTGTCTGGTAAGAAATTATGGGGTCCTGATAGGTGTGGCCAATTCAGGTTCCAGGTAATATCTCTTTTTATGTATTAGGACCTGACAGAAATGAATGGTTTGGGGTTGAGAAGCTGGAGGTGTCAGGAGGAAGGATATTAGGGTATTCCACCAGTATCTGCTTAGTTATTTTCTGGAAATAAGGGCAAAATGTGAGGGTAAGCCACAGCAGAATCTCTATTACTTTTCAAATCTTGAATAATCTTCATCATTTTATTCATCACCATAGTTGTATGAGTGGATAGCACTCGGGTGCTTCCTTTGCTCAATAAAGGAAGTTCAATAAAGTATTTGTTCAGATCATCTTTGAATTCCTTGAATTTCTGATACAATTTATAAATTCTATATCCTGAAGTTTATCTCCATAGTTCTTATTAGAGAACACTTCTAAAGGACAAGGGGGTTGATGAGACAGATGCTATCTTGATCATTCATGTCATTTCTGTTTTTACAGTTTGAACTGCATGCGGAGGTGTTCTTTCTTTGTCTGTCTGTCTGTCTGGTGTCAGCGTCTGTCATGTCTTAGACTGGGGCAATGTAGGAGGTACATAACCTGAGTTAACTAAGGTGATTCTTGTGGGTGAGTAGCTTAATTGGGACAGGTAAAGATGGCCTCCAAAGCACAGATCTGGAGATTGAGCTGTGACAGCTGGTGGCTGGGAAGAAGGGATAAGATAGAGCATCGCCCAAGTCAAGGTTGCCTCAAGAACAAAGATGGTATAAACACAGAGATTTAGAGGTAGTCTGTGGATATGAAGATGGCAATAGGTGTGGTGCAGAACTTAAGAGGAAAGAAGAAACTTCTTAGGCAAGTACAGCCTGTGAACAAACCTGACCTAAGCAAGGCATTTTGGTGTGGAGAGTGGTGGTGCAGCACTTTTGGAAAAGCTACCTTCAGTTCTCAGGAGACTGGGGTCACCTGCTGTCCCAGCAAAGGGGCTTTTGTGCCTTGTTGAGCCATCAGAATGGGTCATGGGGTGCCTGCTGGGCCGGCAGAAGGCTGCGGTTTTTCTGAGGACTGGTCTGTTTAGCGCTGTCCCATTTTAGTGAATTAAAAACTAAGGCTTAGAAATTCAGGTTTCTAGGAGAGCTTGGCCTGCCTGCCACCCCAGCTCTTTCACCAACAGAGGGAGAGGTACACCTTCACCTACTGTTAGGAATCCCACAAAAACCAAGGTAACGGCTATACACATATGCAGAGGACCTGTTGGGGACCCATGCAGACCCCATGATTGCCAGTTCAGTCTCTGAGCCCATATGAGTACTGCTTAGCTGATTCATAGCTATATTCTCCTTATATCCTCCATCCTCCCTGACTCTTACCATCTAGCCTCCCTCTTTACCAAGATGTTGCCAATCTCCAACAGGACAGAACAATGAAGACCTTCAATTTAGAATTTATCCAATATCTGCCTGTGTTTCTGTCTCTACATTCCCACCCATCTGCTGCCAGAGGAAGACTTCTGATGACGACTGGACTAGGCATCAGTCTATAAATATAACAGAATAGCAGAGTATCATCAGGCATTCAGGCATCATTAAAATGACTTTTGTATCTTATTTTATTCTTGCTAGTAGTGTTTGGCTCTACCCTAGGACTCTGGGCTATCCAGTTTTCAGTCCCTGGACATCCAGGCAAAGTATGACTTGGGGTACCTCTTGTGCTGTGGGCCTCAACCTAAGCCAGACATTGATTGGCCACTCCCACAAATGCTCTACCAACATTGCCCAAGCACATTTTGCAGACAGGACAGATTGTAGGTGGAGGTGGATAGGCTGGTGTGCAGGTTTCACTTCCTGAAGGTTAGAGAGAACTTTCCTATGGCAAAAATATCATAACATATCATTGAAGGCTCCATG
Organism: Microtus agrestis; assembly: GCA_902806775.1. Classification (NCBI taxonomy): domain Eukaryota; kingdom Metazoa; phylum Chordata; class Mammalia; order Rodentia; family Cricetidae; genus Microtus; species Microtus agrestis. Next base: position 986,941 of record CADCXT010004280.1, read on the forward strand.
CCTGCTCCAGGTTGACATCTGAATGGTTACCTGACTCTGTGGGTTTTGTCCTTGGCAATGGGGCCACATTGTCAGTTTTCAGGGAAGAACTTTCTGTCCTAGCATCAGCCTAGGTGATTTAGGAATCTTCATTGGACACCTTTAACCATCAACTGGAATGCAACCCAGTCCCTAGACTAGAAGCCTTTCCCAGCTCCAAAAGAAAGGCCAGTTCAAACTCAGTATTGTATATGTTCCAACTTTTTGGAACATGTTGTATATATGTTCTATTTAAGATATATTGATACAAAGGGAAGATTACTTTTCTTATACTGCATATATCAGTCCCTTCTCTACCACACCTCCTATGTTCAGGTTAGACTTAGCTCTTCACTATATTCAGGGCAGTTTATTTCAGTGTCTGAATCTAGTCTACCACCTAGAATCATAAGAACAAATATAAATTTCCTATAAAAATATATATGCTATAAATACTTCTTAAACTTCTATTTCATATTCTTATAATCTCAGTGTGTAATATCTCCTCATTTTATAGATTGTGTGTGTGTGTGTGTTTTATGTTTGTATGAGTGTTTTATGTTTATATGGGTGAGCAACAAGTACACTTATGGAAGTCAGGAAACATTCTCAGGTTCCATTCCTCAGCTTTTGATTTTTATGTCTTTATATTTTTTGTTTGTTGAAAGTATACTTTGTAAAGTATCTCACTGGCCTGGAAGTTGTCACGTAGGCTAGTGTAGCTAGCCAACAAGCCATCTGCTTGCCTGTATCTCCATTACTCTGACTCTAAGCATCTACAAACCATCATATCTGGTTAATACCTTGGGTCTAGTGATTGAACACAGGCCGGGACCTCTCTAACTAAAATTTTGCCCCATACTAATTCATTCTGTACTGTTAAATTCAAGCAATGTCTCTTCTGCACCTTTTAAGCTTTATTTCAATTTTTTTCTGTCAGTGTAGTCTCTTATTTTATTAATTTCTTAATTTCTTTTCTTCTGTTGATACAAATCTGTTTCCCATGAGAAACAAATATATGAATCCTACTTAGTTAGCTCTACTCTATTGTATATTTTATATCTACCTATCTATCTATCAACTTATGTATTTATCTAAAGTTATATATGTGTAAATTCATGAGAATACATAAGCTTTATAAGTTACATAAAGTATTACCTTTTTATGAAGGAAATAAAAATTTATGGGTTAAAGTGGTGAAATAAAGACAAACATCATGCTAAATATAACACAGCAAGTAATGTTGAATGTGAAGACCACTTTCTTATGTATGGATAACTTAGAGAAAATAAGTCAAGAGATCAGCTATAGATTACAATTCATAAAAAATATAGAAATAAAGAAAAAATTTGAAAGTAAAAATAATTCATATATATTTGGATAATCCTGATTTGGATTGTGTTTAAATATTTAAACTGTTTTAAGAAGTTAGGGCTTTTTATGACAGAGACAGGTCTGCTCCTGGACGCACTAGGTACTTCAAGAGGAAGATTAGCATATAAGAGGCTTCTATGGAGTTTGCTAGCCATTTAGGCAAGAAATTGCTCCTGCCTAGCCTGCTGAACTGGACATACAGGACTCACAAAGAAATGACTACTGGATTTGCCTAAAGGTGAAACAATCCTTAAGGGTTCCGGCTTTATGAAAGAATCTGTTACACATTCTGCGGGACACAGAAAAATGTGACTGACAAACTGCCAATATAGGTGGAACTGTCTTTGAAATTATCCTGCTTCATAAAAAAGTTTTCTGGATACTATGGGTCTGTGGGCTGAAGATTGGATGCTCCAATGGTACAGAAAACCTTTGGGTGACTGTCCAGGCTATGAGATGTCTCTGTCAATTGTCGACTTTTGTAAGTTGCTCATAATGCACTTCTTATAATTTACTCAGGTAATATTATATCCTTCTGGAGTCTTTGATAGAGTTGAAGGATTTATAGTTATAGTTTTTCTTAATTATAATAAAAAATAAAGTAGATATAAATATTGTAACTGTAATTCTTGCTTAGTAATTGTTTTATTATACATAATTTTACTATGTTAAAGTTAAAGTCTTTTTTTTAAACAGAAAAGGGGAAATGGTGTGGGAGGTCCTACCTTCTATGTATTGCTTTTATTGGTTAATGTATAAAGATTTGAGCCTTTGGCAGGGAAGAACAGAACTAGGCAGGGAAATCTAGGCTGTATGCTGTGAAAAAGAAGGGCAGAGTGAGACAGAAGCCATGGAGCCACCAGATACAGACACTGGGAACTTTAGTCAGTAAGTAACTGTCACAAGGCAATATACAGATCAATAGAAATGGGTTAAATTAATATAAGAGTTAGTCAATAAGAAGCTAGAGCTAATGTGCCAAACAGTGATTTAACTAATACAAATTCTGTGTGATTATTTTGGGTCTAAGATAAGTAGGTGGTCAGAAACCAATAAGCAGTGCCCTCCTCCAACATAAAGTCATTTTGTTGTTCTGACTGTCACTTTGCATAGTAAAATGGTTTTGATGGACATGCTTAGCAATTATCTGCACAGTACAGTGGATGAGCAGACCAAGAAGCCGTTTGTAGGCCATGCCACACCCTTATGTTGCACTCTCTTTCTGCATGCCTCCTCAGTTATCAAGCCAAAAGGTTCCAAAAATACGGCTCAAAATCACATCCCTTTTTGCTAATAAAAATATATTCTTCTTTGCTTCATGGGAACACAGGTTAATTCCACTGTTAGTCCTAAGCACAGTTAATGAGTCTTACTCTTTGTATATTCTTCCATTGCTGCATATAGAGTTTCATGCTGGTTCTTGAAATTTGTTTCTCTGGTGAAACCAAGGATCTGGTTTTACCTGAATAGCAATCATTGAAAGAGTAAGAGAACTCCTAATGGCCTGTGCAGAATTTTATTCTTTATTGATTGATTTTTTTTAATACCTAGAAAGGAGAGAATGATATTTCATGGTTTTCATTTTTTTCATATTGGGTTCTGCTATATATCCCAGGTTAGTCTCAAACTCATAATTTTCTGTCTCAATTTTTCCATTGCTGTGATTAGATATAGTCATATCTTATGGCCTAAAATTATATTGTGTTTATTAATATATATTTATGTGTACATAAGAACAGTAAATTGATGATTTTGATTTATTGTTTTTAACCCTTTAAGAATTTATCAAAACATATTTTGACTACTGATGTGGGAGTGTCATATATCAATCTGTTGATTTCATTGGTTAAATAAACTGCCTTGGCCCTGATAGGTAGGAACATAGGTGGGTGGAGTAGACAGAACAAAATGCTGGCGGGAAGAGGAAGTGAGGTCAGAAAGCATACAGCTCTGCTCAGAGCCAGACGCCTCAGAGAGAGACACCATGCTCCTATCTAATGGGCAGACGGGATAGCTCTGCTCTCTGAGGCAGAAGGATGAAGCTCCGACCCAAGATGGATGTAGGCTAGAATCTTCCCAGGAAGCGCACCTCATGGTGCTACATAGATGATTAGAAATGGGTTAAGAGGTTGAAGCTAATGGGCCAAGCAGTGCTTAAAAGAATACAGTGTCCATGTAATTATTTCGGGTAAAGCTAGCCGTGCAAGTGGCTGGGGTGTTGGGGACACAGCCCCACTGCTGCTATTTCAACAGATGGCACCCAACATGGGGCTAACTGAATCCACTAAAAGCCTGAAAAAGCTTGGGAAAGAGTAAAGCATGTTTTCTTGGTAGCAGCGATTTCTCCAGTCTGCCCTGTTTGCTAGAGTCAAGCAAGCGCTCTCATCTGAGAGAGGCTTCCTGACTCAGCTTCAGCTGCAAAACCCTGCAGCTCATTAAGAGGTCCTGCCATGAAACACTTAAACGTTGTTGGCAAAAAGCTGAACGCATGCTTTTCGGTTTTCAGCCATAGCAGGAAAAAAACTGCTCCGTTTAAAAATACCGGCTTTCTGGGCTGTCCTGCCAGGGCAAACTCTGACACTTTTATGCGGGCGGGCGGGTCGTGCGGTTTGCAAGCCCAGGCTGCGGAAGCTCACTTGCTGGCAAGGACCTTGAAACACTGTAGAGTTGTGGCATTGAAGGCAGCTCTGGCTGGTACCTCAGCCACAAGGTTGGAATGGCAGAAAGCTAAGGAATGGACTGGATCTAGCTGGCAAAGCCACGGCTTTAATCCTATCCATATTGCTCAGTAATTTAAAGACTCATGTGTTCAGAAAAGGAGAGAGATATACAGTAAAGAGAGATTCAAAAACAGAAAATTTCTAAATGATTTACAGTGTGTTGAAAATATATGCAGACTAAAAGTTGAAGTTCTTAAAGTAAAAAACAATTAAAAAAGGAAGAGAGTTGTTGTGTGTGGTAGTACACGCCTTTAATCCCAGTGCCTAGAAGGCAGAGACAAACAGATCTCTGTGAGTTCAAGGTGTGGTAGCATACACCTTTAATCCCAATGCCTGGGAGGCAGAGACAGAAGGATCTCTGAGAGTTCAAGGACAGCCTGGTCTACAGAGTTATTCCAGGACAAAGATACAGAGAATATAAAATAAAAGTAAAAATAAACAAATTAGAGGTTAAAATAAGGCGCACAAAGACGGAAAATAAACAGAGAATTTTGATACTGTATGCTACTATGCTCTCTTTAAATTGTTTGAATGCTGAGGAAGGAGCAACAGCTGCTAGAAGATATTTGTTTATAAATGCTGCTGAACTAATCCAACATAGATATTTCCAAAATGCCTTGACTTTGAAATTTGGATCTAAGGACATGATACTTTGGAAGGAGTTTCTTGTTTTGTTTTCACAGAGGGTGAGAGTCTGTGGTATGATGGACCACGCCCTCCTGAAGGGTTGCTGCGAACATCTTCAGAAAATTGCTTGCTCAACTGCCAACTGAGATGAAACTAGCACACAGGTTTTACCATGAAAGACCTAATTAACCGCCCCATTCAGCAGGAAGCAGTTTGGAGAGAAAAAACTGCCCATGTTCCCAAATATGGTTTATAAATGTTCTTTTACATTTAAAAGGGGATATGATATAGGTATGAATAATTTGCATTGATATGGATTTTGCTTTAGTGATATAAATTTAAGGTCAATTTTGTTATATGTATCTGTATTTCTGCTCTTGATTAAGGTATTGAGATTGTGTAGTTCACTTAAAAATGTAATGCATATAGGCTGTTAATAATCATCTATAATAGTCAGTTTGTAGTCATGTTAGATTTTCTAGATGTGCACGGATATATTTCTGATAGGCATTCTTCATATCTTTCAAAGGCTAGAGAATATGGCATTTTAAATGTTTTGATAACTTAGGGTTTTGCATGACAATGAGACACTCTGCTCCTGGCAGCACCAATCTACTTCAAGAGGAAGATGGACATCGAAGAGGATCCTTATGGAGTTTGATAGCCATTTAGGCAAGAAACTGCTCTTGCCTGGACTATTGCATAAACTGGACACAGAGAACCCGCAGAGAGAGGACTGCTGAACTTGCCTAAAGGTGAGATGATCTTTCAGGGTTCCTGATTCGTGAAAGAGTCTGCAAGACATTCTTCAGGACAAGCAGATAGTGACTGCCTTTGAAATTTCCTGCTTTGTGGAATGTCTGCTGAAAACTATGGGCCTGTAGGCCGAAGATGGATGCCCCAATGGTACAGAGGAACTTTGGGTGACTGTATAGGCAGCGAGAAGTCTCTGTCATTTCTAGAGTTTGAACGTTGCTTATTTCTTGTTTGCTTAGATAATATTATATCCTTCTGAGTCTTTGATGCAGTTGAAGAATAGATAGATAGTTAAGTTGTTTTCTTGTTATATGTAATTTTGCTATGTTAAAGTTAGTTTCCTTTTCTTTAAACAGAAAAAGGGGAAGTGATGTGAGAGTGTCATATATCAATCTGTTGATTTCATTGGTTAAATAAACTGCCTTGGCCCTGATAGGTAGGAACATAGGTGGGTGGAGTAGACAGAACAAAATGCTGGCGGGAAGAGGAAGTGAGGTCAGAAAGCATACAGCTCCACTCAGAGCCAGACGCCTCAGAGAGAGACACCATGCTCCTGTCTAGCGGGCAGATGGGATAGCTCTGCTCTCTGAGGCAGAGGGATGAAGCTCCGACCCACGATGGATGTAGGCTAGAATCTTCGCAGGAAGTGCACCTCATGGTACTACATAGATGATTAGAAATGGGTTAAGAGGTTGAAGCTAATGGGCCAAGCAGTGCTTAAAAGAATACAGTGTCCATGTAATTATTTCTGGTAAAGCTAGTGGTGCAAGCGGCCGGGCAGTTGGGGACACAGCCCCGCCGCTGCTATTTCAACAGACTACCATATTGTTTCACTTCTCTCTCTAAATTCTTCCAGACCTATGACCTACTGCCCTGCTCTCAAGTAAATCAGGTGCTGTATTCTTTTTTAATAACATGATGAACCCAATTTGTACAGCCCATATTCTCAGGGTGTGGAGCCATCCACTGGAGTGGAACACAGCTAACTTACCATGAGCTACACTCCTAAAAGATGACTTTTCTCTACACGTGGCCATCACTTGTCAATATTTTCTTAGAAAGGGTAGGGATTAGGAAGCCTCCACCTCCAAGTCAAAGTTTGACTGACTTGATGATATGCCTGTATTACAAAGGCAATAACAGTACCATGAAGTCTCAAACATTTAGGCATTCACTCTGAGCATAAAATAGTAGCACTGCCGATTACCAGCTGCTTTTCTCTTCAAGCACCAGGTATAATGTTAAGTAGCAGCATGCTAAGGAAATAGACAAGAAAGTATCTGATGAGGTAAACTAATCCCAAAGTAAAAATGTCACAGCACAATATTTTATTGTTTTCTGCTTCTTTAAAAAAAGGTAATAAGTATGCCAAAAACATGATCTCTACACAAATCAAACATATTTTCTCTTCTTAAATTCTTAGAGTGAATTTCTTAGATTAGTGCAAATGAAAATCTACTCAGCTTCCCATCCTCAGTTTCTCCATTTCTAAAAGTGGATTGATTGACCCTCCCAAAGGGTTTTAAGAATTAATTTGTTTCTGTTAGATGCATCACTGAAAAACGTTCCATTTAAATGCAATATGCTCTTAGTCGGTGAACAGATATTCCACACTTTCTTTTGCATCTTATGTTTCTAGCATTACCCAAATAATGACTTACATACACTTTATGTTTTCTTTAGAAGTACTTTCTATGAATATATTCCATTTTCTATTTTTAAATGATTGTAGCAAACCTCCTCTTTTACATGCAACTTCTTTAAATTACTCAGTGTTTCATAGCTTTTTCCTCTGTTTTCTAAAATGTATGTTTTTACTGTGTCTGATTGCATTAATGTGCAGCCAGCTGATGAATGAATCTGAGATTTAAATTGTCAGCCTACCATTAATAATTCTGCAGGAGATATTCATTCATTGTAAATATATTTCATGAACAGTTAAGTATTATAATTCTCTGCAAATTCTTAAGATTTATATAGGCACTGCTTTCAATTGAAGAGGAAAATGAGAAGATCATGCTTATAGCTCCACCATGGAGCTGAGATAAGTAACTGCAAGCTTTAGAACTCATACCTTACACATTAATGGTCCAGGCAGAAAGGCCACCTGAGTTACTGCTTTCCTCTGCAGGGCATGTGCTATGAAATGCTCATACAATAAAGAGGAAAACACATGCCTGGATGTTGGAAAAAAGCAAGCTGCTTGCAAGTCTTGTCTGTAGAGTGTTATCTCGCAGGCAAACTCCGGAGAAAGGAGATGGCTTAACAGAGATATGCAAGATGACTTTTATATTTTAAAGCCAGGTTTCTTAAGTAATTTTGGAAAGTATTGCTTTATAAACCCATTCTAATGTAGTAGGTGATTGCTTCTTCATTCCCTGCCAACAACACCCGAAATAAACATATAGAAACTGTATTAATATAAACACTGATTGGCCTATTATTAGCTCTGGCTTCTTATTAAGTAGCTCTTACATCTTAAATTAACCCATTCTTATTATTTTGTATTTTACCATGTGGCTCATTGTTCACCAGTAAGGTACCAGGGCATCTGTCTCCTTTGACAGCAGCATGGTGTTTTCTCAACCCCACTTCCTTTTCTCCTTTATCTCTGCTTGGAATTCCTACTTGCTCCATTCTGCACTGCTACAGGCCCAAAGTAACTTCTTTATTAACCAATGACAATAAAACATATTGACAGCATACAGAGGGGAATCCCACATCATTCTACCTTATAAAAAATGTGCATTTAAATGAAAAAAATAATTTTTTAGCCAGTTTTCACTTTTGTGAAGATAATTTCTTACATATTGTTATAGCAATTAGCTTAGTATTTGTTTGGAAAACCTGACTGAAAATAAGTGGGTCTCTAACTGTTTTGCCTGGTCTTGGGACTCTTCCTCTTGTTGCAAAACCATGTCCAACTTCAGTATGAAAGTTTTTGCTTCATCTTATTATGTTTTGCTTACTCAGGTTTCATTGCTATCTTTTTTTGTTTGTTTGTTTGGTTGGTTATTTTTGCTTTTAATTTAAATTTATTTATTTATTTATTAAAGATTTCTGTCTCTTCCCCGCCGCCGCCTCCCATTTCCCTCCCCCTTCCCCAACCAAATCCCCCTCCCTCATCAGCCCAAAAAGCAATCAGGGTTCCCTGCCCTGTGGAAAGTCCAAGGAACACCCACCTCCATCCAGGTCTAGTAAGGTGAGCATCCAAACTGCCTAGGCTCCCACAAAGCCAGTACGTGCAGTAGGATCAAAAACCCATTGCCATTGTTCTTTTCTCTTTTCTCCCTTTTGTAGGAGGGGGAGGGAAATGGGAGGCTGGGAGGAGGTAGGCATTTTTTTTCTTTCTTTCAATAAAAAATAAATTAATTAATTAAAAAAACCATTGCCATTGTTCTTGAGTTCTCAAGGAGACAGAGACCCACATTGGAGCACAGGAAAGAAATCTCAAGGTCCAAATCAGGAGCAGAAGGAGAGAGAGCACGAGCAAGAAACTCAGGACCAGGACCGCTAGGGGTGCACCCACACACTGAGACAATGGGGATGTTCTATCGGGAACTCACCAAGGCCAGCTGGCCTGGGTCTGAAAAAGCCTGGGATAAAACCGGACTTGCTGAACATAGCAGACAATGAGGACTGCTGAGAACTCAAGAACATTGTTATCTTTTTGAAGCCAGTTCTTTTCTAATGAGAGGGAGTTGATACAGAAGAGAGGGGAGATGTAGAGGGAGGAAGAAATATAATGTAGAAGAACCTATTTTCAATAAAACAGAAGCAAGCATTTAAAACCACTGCATCTAAATGTTTCTCAGCACTGAACACTAAAACAGGTTTATTTTAATAGAATTTATAGAAAAGAAACTCCTGATTATACAATTAAGATAATGAATAATTCTATAATTTCTAAAGCAACAATGTAGTGTTGATTTCTTAAACATACTGAATATTCTCATACTCTTCAGCATTTGTGGAATTTTTGTAAAGATTTAAATGTTGAGAATAAAGATAAAAAAGTAAGTTCTTGATTTTATAAACTGCATCACTAAATAAAAAAAATCCTAACTGGTCTTTCTTCTTAACAGAAGTGATTTTTAATCTGCATTTTTTTTCAGATGGCTGCATATTTGATATTATTTTATAATGCCAGTTTCAAAATCTTTCATATTTAGCAAACTGTTATTCTTAGTCTAGTTGATAATTTATGTTTATTCAAATGTTGGTTAAAAAAGTATTATTGCCACTTTTATGTTCATTCAAATATTGTTTTAAAAGATGTTATTTTTGCCGGGAGGTGGTAGCACACACCTTTAATCCCAGCACTAAGGAGGCAGAGACAGGCAGATCTCTGTGAGTTGGAGATCAGCCTGGGTTACAAGAGCTAGTTTCAGGACAGGCTCCAAAGCTACAGAGAAACCCTGTCTCAAAAAAAAAAAATGTTATTGTCATTGTTCTCAGATAAATTTTCCTACTGAGCTCAGACTTCATCAGCTTTTCAACTCCGTGGCCCAATGTCCATCCTGTTCTAACTAATTATTTGTGGATATGGTGGCCCCAGTGAGTGCTTTATTAACTGTGTTAACCAAGCCATTCATGCCACACCCCCATCTAAATTTGTATCTTCTTCTCTCTTTACAAGAGGACACTTTCATTTTAAAACACATATGTGACATGGGCAAGTTCAACACCTTTGTTCTCCAAGTTCTCTCCTGAAAGTTTCACTCCTTCATCCCAGAATATAATGCCCTGCATTCCTCTGCATTACAAGCATTGATACTCTTCACTGTTATTTGTAGACACATTATTCAAGCTTCCTACAGGGAGACAAAAGGTGACTTATTCAGTTCTCCATCCAGCTAGTGTTCACCCTGGCTCTTCTGCTTATAAGTGCTATGATTTCAGCATGATATGTAATGTCTAGAGCATCTGGTAAACAAAATTTTAAATACAATTTAGTGAGTTGATTCACATTCTTGGAATAATGACCGAGATCCTATAAAATTCAATAAATTCAAGCAGACATCATTAAATCTTGTCTAAATAATTGTGCTTTCATCATCATGAGGCTAAAAATGTTACTAACTTCAGGAGAGAACCAAGGAGATTTAATTGTTCATTAAAGTGAGCAATGATCATTGATCTGGTTAGTATCAGTATTGTCTCTAAACAATCAACATGGGCAAGTGTTTTAACTCACTCAATAATAAGACTTATGCTTACACATATTGTACTTGCAACATATAGCAATGCCACGACTATATAATATAATTAATAAGTCATTCAGTACTTCCAACTTACAGAGTAGCAAGGTATTACATGACAAGAATTATATTACCAATATAATTGTTTTATAATGACAATTAAAACACTGACTCTTAATTTTCCATGGGCTGTGACAATAAAAAGGAATATATGTGCACCTATGCACCAGGAACATGTATTACAGATGTGACTAGGTTTAGTTTGTTTTGCATGTCTGCAATAATTTATGCAAAAAAAAATAAAAATCCATGTTTCACTTGGAAATACAACTTCTGTTCCACTTTGTGAATTCCAAAGATTCACATGTTTCCAATTTGGGGAAAAGGAATTATAATGCAAGTAACTCTACTAGTCAACGTATTTAGATCAATCTAACTTCACTGATTTTATTTGAACTTGGGCTCAATATTTCTCTCCATGAATTATTCTTAGGACTATTTTTTTAAAAATCTGTATGTAAGCATGGAATTTTTTCTACTTTTTGATAATTTATTAACAGTTCATTAATATGTGCAGAAAAGATAAAGCTGGGGGATCTCGCTCTCTCATACTATCATTCAAGCTTAGCTCATAATTTCCCTCTTTCCATTAGCTATGGATACAATGCCCAAAGCCTGAGCATGCTTTCACTGTTATTTTGGGCATTTCATTTTTTTCTCTGAAACTCCCTCAGCCGTGTCTAGCATTCAGCTTCTTGCCAAACTCTATTGTTAAAGGCATGGGCTTTCTTGGACTTCCAACTAAAAAACATGGCTGTCTCTTTTCTCTTCCTTATATCCATTTTCTTCCTCCAGGTAAATACTAAGATATACTACATGCCTGCCATGTAATTTTTCTATGAAAATATATCAAAATGGTCTCTAAGCTTCATTTCAGAAAAAGAAATGAGGGTCGATCATTATTTATGGTAAAACATAAACACATAAATAAGGTTTTTATATAAAATTATTTTAAAAGGACAGTGAATTAATATTGTTTAAAGAAACATAGTGTCCAAATTTTCAGGATGTATTTTGTTTGTTTTATGGCTTTTGTGTTTTACAGAGAGGTGTGTATTGGCTGACTTCCTTGTTTTCTTTTCTTAATTTGCATGTTGCATATGTTCGGTTGTTATCATTGCTTGTGTCCATCATGCCACAATCTATAATTATGTTTCAATATATTTTCCTACTTAGATGGATTGAGTTAAATTTTTAAGTGAACTGTTGTTAAAGGAATAGTTTTGTTTGTCTAATTTCTGCTTGTGTTGCTAAGAGCTCTTCTGCCTAAAATGTGTATTGATTTAACTGCAATGTACAAATTATACATTATAGATTCATAGTGAAGAAATTCTGAAAGCATAAGAACAACTTCTTATTAGATTTTTTTCTTTATTGTTAATATTACAGAACTTACATAACTTCTTTTCAGAAAGTCTCCTCTCTGAACCCTATGCCTTCCTGCTCCTAGCATCTTACTCTGGAGAGCATCATTTCACAAGTGATCATTTCATAATAATAACATCATTTTATAATTACTCAGAACTCCCTTGATTAGTATTGATTCTTATTTCAAACATTTCATGAGAATCTATATTTTATAACCAATACATTAATTCTCTATGTGTCGAAGTTTTATCCAAACTGTGTAAATCTTGACTGTTGGATCTGAAATTTGAGGACCTGAGGAAAATGAGCAGATCATAGTCTAATGTTGTAGACAACCTTACTTCACTTTTAGTGAACTTCTATACATGAATTTAAAAAGCAATAATATAATAAAGATTGTTAGAGTGGAGAAAAACATGTAGATAAATGTTAATAAGCACACAGTAAATGTTAACAGAGCAGAACTTCTACAGAACTTTCTCAGAACAGGCCAATAATTTCCTGGTAAGTACAGAGTTCAGACCTGAGAAATCACGAAAACAACACAGAAGGCCAATCCAGGATCAAGTCACTTCGCCCTTTAGAGTTGCTTCCTGCTGTCATGGCGCAATGTTCTCTATATGAGATCCTACAAAAGTAAAGTGATGGTTAAATTTGAAGATTACTGTCTAGCATAGTTGCAAATGATTTCCAAGCACTCAATAGGGTTTTTTGAAGGTTCTTATTTGGAGTTCTGGCCAGAATATCATGAGAAGGTGCATCATGTCAGCAGCTGGTATCAAAAATCCTGTCTTACAGCAGCACTATCAGCATCTTGATGTCATCTCAACCAGGTGGAGTTGTTGCTGTGGGGCCCCATCTTCTTCCTGGAGATTTCAAAGATTGCTGCAGGAAAAGGATCTGTAGGAAATTATATTGTTCATTGTGGATAAATGGAAAATTATTTGTATAGACATACATTCAATAAAAATATAATATAGACAAAATATACATATACAAAGTAAAATTTTTCCTAAAGTCTTTCTTCTATCCCATACCAAATGGCTCCTGACATGAGACTGATTCTGAATGTTTCTTTTAACAAGCTTGGATTTAGGGAAGTGCAGAGGCATTGTCCAATTCCAATTCCAGCTCTATATATTCATATACATTCATATACATATGTTTTCATCACCTATCCTCATAAATCATATTTCTTTTTTCGATGATCATTATTGGATAGTTATTTTTCCTTCTGTCAGAATCCAAACAACCAGGGTCTCTTGAATTTTTGAAAATGGGTATTTTCCTGTGAAGACAAGAGCAGAATCCTGCAACAACCCTATATGGTCTCCTTACTATCTGGATATTTGTCACCATGTGGATGAGCTGTCATTTTTCTTTCTCAAGACATTTCTCTTTTTCAAAGTGAATCTTTATTAATTTTCTTAGTATCCATAGTTTTTTTTTTTTTTTTCTTGTGGAAACAAGAGTAAAACCCCTTCCCCAATGTAGCACAACTCCCAGTTTCCATTGAGGTCAACACATCCTTGAAATATATTGGTTGATTCAATTCTGAAGGTTTTTTTCCCATTATCCAATGTCTCTCTTTTGCTGTTGTCCCTTTTTCATTTGTAATAAGAAAATTCAAGGTTAATAAAGCATCTATTTCTGGGGGTATTTTCTATCCCTTTCTGTTTGTTTGGCATATCCTTTATAGTTTGATTTGACCGTCCTATAAGTGTCTGCCCTGTTGGATTAGTTGGTATACCTGTAATATGCTTCATATTACAATGGATCAGAAAGGTCTTGCATTTAGATCCATTCTGAATGGAAGATCCTTCCCATTATATTATCATTTTCTGCTTAATTTTCTCCTCTGGCGTGCTAGTTATTTTCCTTTATTTTTAAGCAATAAACTTTATGTTATTACAATAAATGATATGGATTACTTTATGGCCTGAAAACTTCTATATGCCCTAGCTCTTATTCATGCCCCTCCCTCACTGACTTTTTCTATCCTTAATCTCACATTTCATCCAATCCTTTCCTTTTTATATACTGTTTCTATTTATTGTCTGATTTTCCACATTATAGTATAGATATATCAAAGGACAAAGGACTTTGGGTTCTGTTGTATCTATATTTCCTACAAAATTGGTTCAAACACAATATGAGCAAATTCATTTTATAGAAAAATTGTGGAAGGGTTATTTTATTTGAAATTGATAGAAATTTTCAGTTATTTAAAGAAATGAATCACTATTCAATTCTTACACTATATGTGTAGGTATTGTTTTAGTTTTGGTGACTTGAATGAGAATCAGAACAGTGACTTTAGCATCCTATGGAGTCTTTTAAATCAATGTAGTTATGTTAGAAAACCTGAATCTGAAGGATTAGTTGAAACTAAAAATGATAATTACATGCACTTGTTTTATACATGTCTATACTGTTATTTAGCAAATATTTTGGAATTCTCCTTGAGAAAATAAAATTGAATATATACTATATGTATTATATATTATACATTAGATATGCTATAAAATATTATACATATATAAACATTAGATTTTATTTTCTCAAGGAATATATATATTCAAGAAAACATATATATATATATATCCATATAGATGGACACCCAGCCTGGTATAAGTCTCTTTAAATTGAGAGAGAGGTAATTCACGGTGAGTGTAATTTTATGTGTATTCCACTTTACATGAAAGCAAGGCCATAGGAAAAGGTTAAAAATAAAGCTATCGTCCCTTTTACATCAATAAAATGCCCCTTTCTGGACTCATCTTTGGTGGTGCGATTATTATTCATGAAAACTGTCACTTTTCTGAAGTCTACTCTGTAATAGGCTAGGTGAATGACAGACAGAGGGGCCATTATCTTGACAAGGTACATCTTAGCTTGCAAAAACATCAAGTTAAAAGGACATCTAAAATAAGAGGGTAAGAAAACTATTATTTCATAGTCAATGTTACTTAAAGTATACCTACAATAAATCCAAACTATACTTTCATTTTTTATCATTAAATATGCTTATTTTCTGGCTCACATTTTGTCATGTTATCCAAGAAAATTTGAGAAAAAGAGTTAACTCATGATTTAAGTGAAATAAAATAGGTTGTAATGCTATAATTTAATATTAAGGAGATTTTATTCCAGTGTTTTCGTATTAAATATAGTCACTATGACTTTGAATATATTGTTTTTATTCCTCCCCAAGTAATCTTTTCTATAATGTATATCAATAATTTAAATTAAACAGTGATCATAAAATGTCCTTACCTCATTTTCAGGAAGTGTCTTCAAAGAAGTTTCATAACATGGATTAATATATGCTTGTGTTCTTAAGAAAATACCATATTTACTTTAGGATGAACACATTCTACGATAATAAGTAATTCTAATCAATTAGTGAGTTGTGTAACATGAAGAAAATTTCTTAGAAATTGTTACATGGAACATCAGTATGGAGTTGTGAGAGAAAAGGTTTAAGGCAGAAACCAAAGTTCAATTACAAGATAGCCCCAGGAGAGATGTTAGCTGATCTCATGAGTAGTTCTGGAGTTATGATTATTTTCTAAAGTTGGTCTAGCGAGGAAGAAAAGCATGATCTTTTGGGAAATCAATTACTGGGTGGAGACTACCTTCCAATGGAGCAGTGATAGGTACAATCTCAAAAAAGGCAGCTTTCTTCAGGGAGAGGTCAGGAAAAGAAGAGAGAAGAGAGAAAAGGAGAAAAAGCAGGGAATAGAGGGACAGAAGACAGCTGTTTACTATATTCCTTACAGTTGTAGAAGTTGGATTCTGGATTCACGGAGGTGGAGCAAGCTTGCATCTCAGTGCCCACATTTCGCCTTGCTTTGCTTCACTGAGCTTGTCCTGAGGACAAACACCTTCCGGTGGTTAGAGGTGGTAACTCTATGACTCTTCCACAGGATATTTATGAAGCAGAAACTAAGGAGAAACAGGAAGCTCCTGAAGCCACTTCTGGGTGTAAGGCAATAACTTACTATTTTTCATCTCCCTTCCCTGCATTAGTAAGACTTCCCTTGCCTTTGGTTAGCATACCTGCTAGTAAAAATGACTCATTTTGCCCAACAATAATCAAGGATCTTTATCCTGGTCATCATGTATGTCTCAGTCTGTGACTGTTACACATGTCTACTCTCTGTAAAGCCATTAAAAATATGAGAAAACACGTTCATTAATTACTGTGATGTCAAAAATATTATCTACTTCTATTGAAGAGGGTCAATTTGCTGATTACTCTTTCCATTGACAGCTGGTTTCAGCGACCAAAAAGCAGAAAGTGATTTGGTGCCAGCGGGAGATGAAAGTTTAGTAATATGTGCAAATAAACTCTGGAATAAGTCTTTTCTTTAAAGAAGAATCCCAAACCTCCAGCTGCTAAAGACACAGTAGAAAGAAACACTAATTCCCTGGTGGTTCATTCCAGTTTACTTCCATCCTTTTGTCATTAGCCCATGTTCTCCAAATATTCTAACTGTTGGAAGCAAATGGCGCATCTCATTTGTCTCAAAAAATTCATTATTTTGTACTAAAAAGCTAGTTGCCTTTGTCTGGTCTTACAGTTGAAAAGAAGATGTACTCTTTGTTCATGTGATCATATCTGTTGTCTTTTTCTTTTAGAAAAATTGTTGAAGCAACTGAGCATCATATGTGATAATATATTAGTTGACAAGACGTAGTGGAGCACATGCTATAAACCTTTAGGCAATGGTGCTCTTTGCAATGCTAGGGCCAAGACAGACAATCCATATTTGGATTGATTCCATTTATAATGAACTGCAATGGTTCCTTCTCGGTTGGAAGAAGGCCAGTGTAATTAGCTTACTTTAAATCTCCATCGCTAGTTAGATGGTAGCTAGCTCAACATTACTGATAGCAAACTCTAGTGGTTATGAACATCATGATCTTAGTTCCTGACACTGTAACTGCTTCACTAATTAGCTTGCTATGCCTGTGCTTGGGAAACTCAGACAGCCTTGAGCTGAAGTCAACCAAGTTAAATACTTTTGTTTTTGTTTTTGGTTTGTATTGTCCTACTTCCATCATAAAGAGTCTCTGGATATAGCATTGTTTTCCTATAAATGTTTTCCATTCTTCAGCGTCTATACACATCTCTGTTATAGATGGTTCCATTGTCAATTTCTATAACTTTTTCTTGTGTTCTTAAAAGCTAAATACTTTTCCACTAATATATCTCTATATATGTATTCACTGTAGGCCACTGAAATTTTGACACAATGTATAACCTATTGTACTCCCGTATTTATTGAAAGGACCTTTAACTCCTGAGTGCTAGAGTTTTACAGGCAATAGTATAACTTTGAATACCAGTCCCAAATTAAACTCCTTTATCTAAAAGTCAGGCGTCAAATTCTCATTCCATTAGAAGTTTGTGGCCATAATATCAGGTGATATGAAGGTTATGATGTTAACAGATTCTTGCTTCCACAGTTTGAGACTTTGGCCTTAGAGTTACTTGCGTTCATTCCCTGATGAATATATACTATGAAAGACGGATACCAATATCACTTGACCTTGTGGCCACCAACATCAGATAAATTTTCTCTTTTACATGTGGTCACTTGCTGACATATAGTCAAGCTATCTTTCTATCAATACAAGACCAACAAGCAGAAAGTGATTTGGAATCAGTGGGGAATAAAAGTTAAATAAATATGTGCATATAAACTCAAGGAGAAGTCTTCTCCAAAGAAGAAGAACCCCAACCCACCAGCTACCCTAAACACAGTGGAAGGAAAAACAACTTCCCTGGTGGGTCATTGCTGTTTATATCCAACCTTTTTGTCATTAGCCCACATTCTCCAAATATTTTAACAGCTGGAATAATTCCTATGAGGAATAACTTTCAAGAGAGGATTATTTTCTTCTTCAAATCCTGACTTGTTCTAATAGATTAGAGGCTGTCCTGTGATTCTCCTGGTTTATGCATTATGACTTAGACGTCATTATTTCTCATTGGCAACACTGTCTGTGCTGCATCATTGACTCCCTAAACCACCGTGTAGACAAGCACTGTTTGTTTCTGCAGGGTGCTCCTTTCAGATCTGGTATTCTGCCCTATTTATTTGACACGGTTGGACCACAGTACTCTCTAGTTGTAAATGAATCTCCAAAAACAAGGGAAGCTTAACAGTCATTGGTTTTCCTTGGTGTTAGGAGAGATGAGGCAAAAATCCTGTCCTTTACTTTAAAGGTGTGGTAAGTAAATAATATGCTGCTTATTATCCTGACATACTCAGAAGACAGTAGTCCTAAAATTTTCATGCTTACAATGAACTCATAAGCAGCCAGAGTATCATAAGATGTTTTCTTTTGATGTCTAGAGCCTGTCTTTAATAATGTATTTAAGAAGCTAGCTGCCTGCTTATTTATATAAAGTAGCAAGATGTAGTTATCACAGTCAAACAGACAAGGATAAGGCACTTTAGAGATAACTGGGCATGGAAGTGTTAACAGAGCGGAAGCAATGAGACAAATGTATTCTCTTCTGCTTCCTTCGGGAACATTAACTTGTTCTCTCGTTTGTACCAATAGAGATGAAAAATGAAATGAACAGGTTAATAATCACATATTATATACCTTAGCATATAGTCATCTGCTGTAGCAAATTTGTTTTGATATGTTCATAAAAATTAGGCAAACTAAAATAATTTGCTACTAAATCATGCTGAGAAAAGTATCAACCAGGTATTAACATTTTTGCTTTTTTTGAGGGTTTGAGATATTAGAAAAGAATTATACATATTAATTACCCAGAACTTTGATGTATCAATTGAGCAAATTTCAAAATTTCTTTAACCTACTAGTTGACTAATATATCTTTAAAATGAGAATCATATTTATTAAAATTAGTTGTAATAAAAAGATTTTGCAAACATTAAATCAATTGAAAAATGTAAAATATGAGTCTATTTAAATTATTTATAGAGTGGTGCCTAGCCCAATTGTCATCAGAGTGGATTCACACAGGAACTGATGGAAAGAGATGCAGAGACCGACAATCAAACATGAGACAGAGCTCTGAAGTCCTATGGAAGAGGGGGAAGAAAAAATGTAGGTTCCAGAAGTTTCAAGGGCACCACAAGAAAATGCACAGAATCAACTAACCTGGGCTCCTAGAGCCTCACAGGGACGGAACCATTGACATTCATGGGACTGACCTGGGTGCTCTGCCTACATGTTATAGTTGTAAAACTTGCTCTTAGTGTGGGATTTCTAATAGTGAGAGTGGGGGATATCTCTGACTCCGGTGCATGATTTTGGGAGCCATTACTCCAGTCAGATTGCCTCATGCAACTTTGTTTTATGTGACAAAATATCTGAAGAGAAATGATGGAGGATGAAAGAGTGGGGTGGAGTAGAATAGGAAGAGAGGAGAGAGGGGAAGTTGATCTGGATGTAAAAACAAGAAAATTAATTCATTAAAAATATGTTTTAAAAAGTCTAAATTGAATATGTATCTAATTAAGTAGTATAATAAATGAAAATTATCACAAAACCTTTTAATGAATTATTATTAGTGATGACAATATATATGTAATGATATATTATTCTTAATAATAAAACTTATTAGTTGCTTAGTTCCCCCAAAAGATTGCTTGTATTAAAATTTGAATTTATCCTGAGACAAATGTCACCAATAAATTTGATTTGCCATTATTCTTCTTTTGAACTATAGATTGTCTTAAGTTCAGTTTTCCATTGATTTTATATGACAGAAACCACGTATGACATTAACTAATGAATAAGTCCCATTATCTGCATGTTACTTTGATAGTTAGTTGCTATGTAACTAACCATTCTTAGTATTTCTTTATGTTTAAGTAATTGGGTTTAGGCCACCAAAATAAAACTTGAAATAGATAGAAATTTTCCAGCCACAGTTTATGATCATGATATATCACTTCATAACATACAATTTTTTCAGAGATGTCTTGGTCATCTCTAATTTCTTACACAGTAAAGATTAAAACAAAATAAAACCCTTTACTCAGAGTAAGGAAGAAAATAACTTAAGAGTGCTGTTGACAATTAATATGCAGAATCTTTTCATTTTATTTTGATAATTTCTTTTAGAGATAAATATAGTATGCTAATATGACACAAAATTAAATTTATTTCTTGCTGTTGTCATTAAGTTCTTTAAACAATTACACTATTTAAAACTTGATCAGATTTTTTTTCTGTAGAGGTTACCCTTTTAACATATAAAACCTCACTTGTTTTTAAGGCTGCTGACAATTTAGCTCTCAATAGTTTAAGCAAATTTCGCAATAGCCATATAAGGTGAAGATTTTTCCAAACTCAATATTTGTCAACTTCATTTAACGAAGAGTGGCCTCCTGCCCTCTTCATTGCATTCTACCATTTTTCCCCAACTCAAAGGAAGAAACATATTTCAAGGTCTTTGGGTGCTTTCTTGTCATTTCCACAGTCTTTGTTTGATACAATTCCTAGTTCTCTCTCACAACTGCTCAGTGTCTTCATCTCATGATCTTATGGCCTGGGATGCTTGAAGGTCTTCTTATGAAGAAGACCCCACCTGACAACCTACACAAGCCATTTTGATGAACTACAAATGCTTATAAACCTTTAACTCTTTTTTGTGCAAACTCAACACTTCGGGAAAAATCAATACTTTATTTCCCCCAAACCCTCAACCCTTCAAGCTTTGTTCCTTTTAGTAAGTGACAACTATCATTTAAAAATGCTCTATTTAAAGCTTTAAATATATTTGAGAACCTTTGTCTAATCACATTTTCATTCCTCAAACCACTGGATTCACTTTTTAAATGAGAGTTCTTGAAGTATTCTTTTATAAATTATTTTATTTCATGTTCATGAGCATTTTGCCTGCATGTATGTCTCTGCACCTCTGCCAACAGAGACAAGAGTAGAGCACTGAAGACCCTGGATTTGGAGATAAAGACTGTTGTGAACTGCCATGTATGTGCTAGGACAAAGCCTAGGTCCTCTGGAAGAACAGTCAGTGCTTTCCACTCTTTGAGCCACCTCTCCAACCCAGGGTTATTCCTTTCTTCAACCTCATTACTGTTAATCTTATGAAAGAACCATCATTCATGGTTTATTGTTGATAATCTTTTCTTTTTCTTTACTCATCTATAATTTTGCAGTCCACCGGCCAGCTTTATTTTGTTTAAATACAAGTTAGACCATGTTACTCAAATATTTCATGTGTCTTCTAATCTTACGCAAAATAGAAGACAAGGCATGAAAGATAGATTAGAATATTTGATCTAGACATTCATACCTGCTGAAAAGTGGGAAAGTAGTTAAATATTGGTTTAACAACCAAGTCATAAAACAAATAAACAAAACCAGAAATACAGCCAGGTAGCCATATCTTTGGACTTCCTATCTATTAACTCAGCTCTTCAAATAGAAAGTAACTTTAAGTGCTGTTTTTGGAATATACACAATTACAGATTGTCCCACTAGTGATTATTCCCTAAACAGCAAACATAATGAATGATTCTGTTCTGGTTTACACTAAATTAAATCACTTAGATATTTTAAAGAATATGTAAACGTGAAAATTCTATATTAACTTATATATGAAATGAACAGTCATGAATCTTGATAGAGGTGTGGGACTCTGAACAGATCAATAATAAGATGACATATTTTAGAAGCCTATTTTTCTACTGATAGTGGAAAGAATAACTATTTGTAAGCATATTTGATACAGAGAAATAAAATGAAGATCATTTCTTTGTAGGAAATACTTAGGTCAAATGGAAACCATCTCCTCTTTTGCCTTTAGCACTTGTTACTTTTTAATTGCTAGTGCTTTTAATTAAATGCATCTTTTAACTCCATCATGGTTCAGATATTTCTCTTTTAAATGTGATTAACATTTTATAGTGCCTTTAATCCCAGCACTCGGGAGGCAGGCGGATCTCTGTGAGTTCTAGGCCAGCCTGGTCTACAAGAGCTAGTGCCAGGACAGGCTCCAAAGCTACAGAGAAACCCTGTCTCGAAAAACTAAAAAAAAAAAAAAAAAAAAAAAAATTTATAGTGTGTATATGTGTGCACACATGCAGTCATTAGGAACAGCCACCCAGATAGTGGTAATCCATGATATTAACCGTAGCATTTGGAAGGCAGATGGATTTCTGAGTTCAAGTTCAAACTGATCTACAGAACTAGTTCGAGGACAGACGTGGCTACACAGAGAAATTCTGTTTCAAAAATCCACATCAACAAGAACAAAAAAAGTAGCATTTTAGGTAGTATCACTTTTTAATAATACAAGGTGATTTTTTTAAAATTTGTTTATTTGTGTAGCCCCTGGCTCTCCTGGAACTTACACTGTAGACAAGATTAAACTAAAAGGTTATTATAATTACAGTTTTTAAAAAATGTAGTAGCAAATGCTATATTTCTTGGGAAATATTTATGAAATTTTGGGTGATATTTCATAATTTATTCTTGTAAAATTAAATATATAATTGTATAATTATATTTTCTTTATTTAAATTAGTGTCAATAAGCACTTGTCTTTTTGATTATGGCAATTTTTTATTTATTTTATTTTTCTAATTTAATTTTTATTAATTTTATTTATGTTTATGTGTTTGGGTTCTTATTAATGAAATATGTATATGGGGGAGCCTGAAAAGGCCAGAAGAAGGCATTGGCTCCCTTGGAACTGGAGTTACAGGTAATTTAAGTCAGTGCATCATTTAGAAGAGCAGCAAGTGCTTTCAACTTATAAACCAGATGTCCAGTTCCCAGAGTCAGATGTTTTTCTTTTCTTTTCTTTACATGGAAAATAGATTTTTTTTTAAATGCCTGGTGGTGGTGGCACATGCCGTTAATCCTGGCACTTGGGAGGCAGAAGCAGGTGAAAGTTAAAGGCCAGGCTGGTTTACAAAGTCAACTCCAGGACAGTCAGGGCTATTACCCAGAGAAACCCTGTCTGGAAAAAAAAATGAGGTTTTTTTCTGGGTATATTCTAATTATGGTTCCCCTCTCCCATTCCTGTCATAACCCCCACCTCCCTGAACATCGAATCCACACACTTTGCTGCTCTATGAGTATAAACAAACAGGCATGTGAAAAAGAAATAAGATTTAAAAGTACGGTTGTGGGAGAATTTTATTCTGTCCATTATATTTTCAATAACACTGATTGGCCGGTAGCCACGCGGGATTTATAGATGGGACAACCAGACAGGAAGTAGAGGTGGGGCAATGAGAACAGGAGATTTCTGGGAAGAAGGAAGCTCTTTCTGCAGTCCTCCCCAGACACTGAAGAAGCAGGATGTGACCTGCCCCACTGAAAAGGTACTTGGCCATGTGGCTAACATAGAAAAGAATAATGGGTTAATATAAGTTATAAGAGCTAATACAAAGCCCGAGCTAATGAGTCAATCAGTTTATAACTTATGAAGACCTCTGTGTGATTTTCTTTGGGACATATTGGCTGTGGAAACTGGGCAGAACAAGAACCCCAACAAGCAGCACGGCCCTCATGTTACAAAAGTGAATAGAACAAAACAAACAAATGAATTAAAAAAAAACAAAGATCCAAAGAAAAAGCACAAGAAACCTATATAGACATAGAGAAAAAAAACATTGATATACACAAATATTCCCTAAAAGGAAGGGGGAAATTGGAAAGCATAATATAGAAACAATAGACATGTAGGGTAAGTAGGATAGACAGAGACAGAGAGAGAGAGAGAGAGAGAGAGAGAGAGAGAGAGAGAGAGAGAGAGAGAGAGAGAGAGAGAGAGATCAGACAAATGATTATGAGACAAAGAAATTTCAAAAATACCATTAAGCTTTTTTTTGTATTGGCCATCTACACCTGGTATGCAACCTGGCTTTAAGAGTTATTTTTGTACCCAGTGAGACTTCATTAGAAAAAATAAACAAATTTTCATTTGCAACTGGTTATAAGTTGGAGATGGCTTCTGGGTTAGGGATGAGGGTTTTTTTTTTTTCCATTTCCATTCTCAGGACTAAGTTCCCATCAGGCCCAGATGTGTACAAGTCCTGGGCATGCTGCCAGATCAGTTTTTAAAAACTAAATCAGTGTAGTTACACAGATACTAATCTCAACTTAATTTGGTAATTTATCCAGGTTTTAAAGATGTAAAACCCCAGAGTTCTGGCTTCTCTGACAGGGTTTCTCTGTAGCTTTGGAGCCTGTCCTGGAACTCACTCTGTTAGACCAGGCTGTTCTCAAAATCACAGGGATCCACCTGTCTCTGCCTCCCAAGTGCTAAAATTAAAGCCTTTCTTACATTCTTAAAAGTAAATTACTGTACCTTGTGCTGTATTTAAGTCATATTAAATATCAACAGCTTTTCATTTCATGTTTCTAAGATTGACAGTAACTATATTCACCAAACAAAGCAGAGATGATGAATTTTCTTTGATATATGAACAACAGAACTTGAATAGGTATTATCTTTTAGACTATAAAGCCAATTAACTTGTAAAACAAGTTTATAATCATAGGAAAAACTGAGAGTGGGCGTATTTCTTTAAATCAGTTCTATGGTGATATATTGAAAAGTATTAAGCAATCAACCTCACTAACATTTTGGCAATCAAGGATGTCATATGCCACTTTTAAAACTTTAGTCTATTGACCTTCACCGCTTTCTACCTAGCTAGCTGTGCCTCCTGCTGAACTCCTATTACTATATCTTTGGATAGCTATAATTTTTAAGGGCAACCTTGTACTCTGTGCAGAACCTTTTATTGAGTTCTCAATATTTTTCCTCCTTACCCCCCACCTAGTCCTGGATCTCAGGCTGGTGCTCTGACTGTGGAGGAAGTAGTCCACTCATTATGGGAACCGGGCAGGTTTTGATTATTCCATTCTGACCATGCATGCTTGGGACCCCACCCAGCACACTGTAAGCTGCTCAGGTTACACAGTTCTCAAGTGAAGATAAGTGTGAAGATGAGGCTGCACTCTGCCTCCTTGGATGACCGTGCAACTGGCGGCCACCGCCCACTGCTAGCCATCCTAAGTCAGTCTCTTCTAATAACAGTATCTGTTTTGTTACAAGAAGCACAACTACCCAGTTAAGAGCAGCTAAAATGTAGAATCATGAAACCACAGGAGTTATTTTTAAGTCATTAAAGTTTCTGTTAGGGAGAAGTAACAGGTAAAACCTTTTTACCTTATTAGAAGTTGGCTCAATAGCTTTATTCCTCCTTTTTCATTGTTACTCAAGGTCAAACTGTCTTCTTCCATTTTTTTTCCTGGAGTTACTAGCCTGTTGCTAGACACATAGGGAGGTGACTGCCTGAGGCTGTCACATGAATCATAAGATGTAAGGAATCAACTTCTGCTATGAAGCAGTGTTATTTAAAGCTATAAGAGCTTTTATTAAATTAGTATTAATATCTATTTTAAACAGGCATACCCATGTCCACAGAGGCATTAAATACATTTGAATTAATTAGTAAAATTAACAATAATACAGGGGTTTGGGGAAGATTCAATCTAAAATCTCTCATTATTTAAGATTTGCATAAGGTGGTAATATAGTTACAAAATTATAAAGGAACCGCATAAAAAAAACAAAATTGTATAAATCAATACTTATTAAATGGGGGCTGCAAAAATGATAGTCAAGAACCATACTGTAAACTCAGGGGTGATCATAATAAGATTGTCTTCTAGGAGGATGGAGGGTTAAAAGTACTTCCTTGTTATTGCAGAAGGCCCAGGTTCAATTTCAAGCACCCTATGGTATCTGCCAACTTCCTATAATACAGTTAGAGGGATCTGAGGCCATGTTATTACCCCTACAGACACTAGGCACACATGTGGTACACTGACATACTACTCTCTTTCATATATATATGAATATGTGAATATATGAAATATATATATATTAATAATATATGTTATGTGACACTTATAAGCATACAATAAAATAAGTAAGCCTTAAAATAAATGTTGTTCTAGTGTTTGATTTGTACTATGCATGGACTTAGCTTAGTAACATTACTCTTTGGCTGGATACTGCATGCAACTTTATCAACTAATATTAAACAGTGAGATAGCATCCAAGTACATAGCCTGAGATTACCAGATCTATGGAGAGTATTGCTGTACCTTATTCATTAATTTTTATAAGGTAGAAAGGAAGAGGTATTCCTTAAAATGTTATTTTCATTGTTTAATTTTTAATGCACTTTAAAGCTGTTTTTTTCCTATTCACATCATCAGTAACTGTATCAAAAGTGAAGAAATAACAAAAAACCTTAAATAGTTCTCCAAACACCTATCCTTGAGAGTTAATTTATTCTCAGACACCTCTCCCTAGTGCATTGCTTCCCGGGATTCAAATCCCTCGGTTTTAGAATCACTTTAGCTCAGAAGAAGAAGGCGATTTGAAAATTATGCAGAGCAGGGACGAGTATGTACATGAGTGCTTTGGCAGTAGTAATAAAATCCTTTTCCCTCGAAATTTTTAAATTGCACTTGAGTAAAATGTAAAGGTAACTATTATTATTTACAGAGAGGGCACATTCAAAATAGTTATTAAATGTGTTTTGAAACTATTCTGAGATGCGAGTCACCCACAAAAACAAGCACAGCATATTTTTGTAGTCATATGGCCAGTCTTTATTGCTCCAGTCCATTCTAAATATATCGCATGAAGAGTTTAAGGTTTAAGTCTTTAAGATCAAATCTGGGGCTTTCTCAAGTGGGATCCTTGAGCAAGCTGGAGAGAGAAGGCTGCGGGGAGGAGAAGGCGGGGGAGGGAAATGAGAGAGAGGGAGGAGGAGAGGATGAGGGTGAATGAGAAAACCATCTGGAGTGTAGTCTCTCTCATACGTTTCAAGCAAGTGGGCATCACTGTCTAGACTGTAACAAAGAGGTGACCATGGTGTTCTGGGGGACTCTGGACATACTGATGCCCATCTGTAGCCTTACCTAAGTTCAC
This sequence comes from Microtus agrestis, assembly GCA_902806775.1. NCBI lineage: Eukaryota > Metazoa > Chordata > Mammalia > Rodentia > Cricetidae > Microtus > Microtus agrestis. The sequence goes on from CADCXT010004280.1 coordinate 1,014,054, forward strand.
ACCGGGAATTAGGCGCTCCAGATCCCGTGCAAGAGAGCACACAGGTTCCTGAGAGAGGCCACAGGTTCTCCCGTGTGCTGAATCAGTTTCCTAATCAGAAGGGAAGGGTCCCATCTGCTGGAGATTTAGTTCAATCCTGGGGTTTCTGGCTATTGAGGGAAGGCTGTGTGAGATCAGTGAGGGGCAGGAAGACCGCTCAGCTCTCCGTGGCAGGCGGTGCAGGCGAGCAAGGGCGGAGAAGCATCATTTAGTGCTGCCAAATCTCAACCTGGGCCCCAGGTGCTGGGCTCCAGGAGAGCTGCCTCTGATCTCCAAGGTGTTCTCGAAAAGCTGGGGCCAGAGAGCCGGTCCAGCGTGGGGATCCTCATCCTCCCTCCATGCAACGTACCTGTCCTAGGCTGCAGACCCACATTCTTGGGGAACCCTCTTCTCAGGGACCGGTCCAGACTGGGTTGCCTCTGCTCCCTGCCGCTGCCGCTGCCGCGCCTGCCTTGCTGCGATCCCACCAGTACCATGGAGGAATTCTCCCTTTGCCCGCCCGCTCTGGGCGACTTTGACTCTGGAATATCTGGTCTGGCGCCTTTTGGGTGAGCTCAGAGAGGAACCGGTCTCCTTACCGGTCCGAGATTACCCGAGAAAAGAAGATCCCCTAGTCCCAAAGCTGCAAATCGATTTTTCCGTCAGCTTCTTCGTCCTCCGCCCCTTCCTCCTTGCCTCTGGGTTTGTTTATATAGCATCTGGCAGACGGGGGACGGTGGCCACTCTCGCCTGGCGACTCGCCCTCCCCTCCTGGCCTCTAGGCTCTCGCACGTGGTAGGCACCAATATCTTGCCAGCAGGCAAGCTACAGCCAGCGGGAGGCGGACGCCTGGGTGCCAGCGCCACGCGCGTTCTCGCCATCCCTCACTCATCCTCCGCGCGCCCTCTCCCACTTGCCTCTAAAGCCGGGTCACACTTGGCATTTGCCGCCAGCCATCCATCCCTTGACGTGAAGAGGAGACCGGAAAGGAAATACTGCCCTGGAGGTGCTGGTGATGCTTCGCTGGGTTCGCTCAGTTGCTGGAAAAGAATGGTAACATGAACAGTGGAGCGTGAGAGCGTCGGCAGAGGAAGGGGACGAGACTGATGGGCGGAGAGCACACTTCTCTGAGGATCTCCTTCCCTGGACTGCACGAGGAAGGGTCATCTTTGCGCCTGCACTTCCTGGCTGGACTCAGCCGACATCTGTAGCCTCCTTTCACCAGGTTCCCAGGTCCCCTAGATGCTGCCTGCCGAGGAGTGGTCTGACAGCGCATGAGGATTCAGGAGTTTGTGAACCCTTATTCAAACATAGTTCTGACCTGGCTATGGTGGTTCTGGATCCTGCCTGGCAAGCTGGCTCCAGAGGGAGTTGAACTTGAGTTCAGGTGGGTTATCCCAAGGCAAGCAAAGGAAGAGCTGTTATAGGAAGATAAGGAAGGTGATTTTCCAATGTCAAAAGTGGACACTTATCTTCCAGACACTTGACTGGACCAAGCCACTCCCTCCCATTCAGTTCTCGCTCTTAATCTCCGACTCTACACCCCGGACCTCCCACACTAAGGGCGGGGGATGGTGGGCAAACAGCGACAGAAAAACACCTGCTATTTCCTGATATATCTAGCATGCTCTTGACTTCCCCATAACTTATCATTACTCTATGAAACGATCGTATTTCCTCCACTGCTTTATATTAATGGAGGTCAATAGACTTAATGATTTCCTCAGTTGAGTCATGTATTTCTAAGCCAATAGATAATGCCGTCGTCATAGTTTTCTGGAGAAAAGTAACTGTGCGTTTGTTCTGCAGATGGCCAACTCCCTCTGAACCCTGCAGATTGGTGCTGAGCAGGCAACAAAAGTTTGTAGCTTCCCCTCAGGTTCTGGTGCCTCCCAGGAGACAAGAAAGGACTTTCCCATTACACACAAGAAGCAGGCAGAGAGACTTCTCTAACTTTTCTCCACTGTGAGCATTTGCAATGAAGAGGAAACAGAAGAGGTTTCTGCAGATGACTTTGTTATTCACTGTGGCTTTAATTTTCCTGCCCAATATTGGTCTTTGGTCTTTATACAAGGATAAACACCTGGTGAAATCTGCAGAACCTGTGGACCATCAGGTAAGTACCAGCCAGGGCAAGGGTAGCCGGAGGATGGGTTAGGTATGTACCCTGCCTTGGGGGTATTTGGGGGAAATGTTATGGGGAGTTTCTCCCAAGTCCTCACAGAACAGATTTTACAGACTTCAGGGGACTTTGAGAAGGTCCTGGGTCCCAGTTACTGAGATGATAAATGGAATATAAAATAAGAAAGAAGAACTCGAGGTCAAGAAGAAAAGGTATTCTCTCCCAATTGGCTATAAATTGGTTTTTGACTTGAAGTGGTTGGAAGGAAGCTGCCTTTTGTGGGAAGCAAAAGTGGGTTTGATATAAGTTCAATTACAGCGATTGGATTTTGCCTTCTGTCTTGTGTGTATTTCCATACTTAGTACATCTGGCCAACTAAGTCGTTCAAATTTTAAGGTGGCTTTCAAGAAGCAATTCGATGTTTGCTCTATTTTTAACTCTTTTTCTATTTCTCAGCAAGAAAAAAATTATTATCCTGTGGAAACTTAAAGTCTGTCTTTTGTCTCCCCTGTTGCTGATGAGGTGTGGTAGTTAGTAGAGGCAATTATTAATATGCAATTTCTCCCAACATTTGACATGTTTGTTGCCAAAAGATTTTCTTTATGTGATAAGCAATACACAGTGTAGTATTTTGCTTTTCTTCTACTTAGCACATAACAATTAAAATGCATATATTTGCAACATGACTTAATCATGTCCAAGTAACTTTCAAAGAGAATAAGAATTCCAAGTATCCCTCAAAAAATTCTGATAGAAGTCAATATTGTTGGAATCCTGCTGCTTAGTAAATACAACTTGTATTTTTATATAAAATATTTGAACAATAAATTATAGCTTACTTCATGAAAACAATATACTTTTCCAGTCAGTACCATGTATTGCCCTGGAATATTAATATTCTTAATTTCATGGGCCATCACCCTTGTATGCTATGTACTTTTCATACATATAAGAGTCTAAATAATCCACTTCTGGACAACAGCAATGTGTATTAGTGGTAATTGATTATTTGTTCCTATAGTTAGCAAAGTTTAATACACTGTTTATACAGTGAGTGGATAGTTGTAAATTATATGGAGGTGATCTGATAATTTTTACTATGAGAAATCACTACCAATTTCTGAGCTTTAAAGAAAACTATATGCCTTGGATTTTCAGTGCATTGGAACTTTGAGGGAAAATGCTGACATGTTGATCTTGATCAATACTTTCTAGTCAGACTAGCTTCAATTGAATTATGATGGGTTTTGTCATGTCAATATATCCAGAGGGGATGGAAACTTAGGCTGGGAACTCCACAAAATAAATAGATCACTTACTTTTTCCAGTCTTTTATTCAGAGCAGAATAATGTCACGAGTAGCAGTTGATGTTTTACTCTCAAAATTTCTACCAAATTAGGAAAACATAAAAGAAATTTATTTTACGTTATTATTGATTAATTAGCAATACAATCTGAAGAATTTGCTGGAATAGTTAACATGAAACTCTAACTAATCTTATCAATGAGACCTTAACAACTTTTACTTTGGCTATTGATTTTGAGGCTTAATGAGAAAGCTGTTTGTCCACTGGCATTAAAAAAAATGTTACATTTCAGCTGTGAATGAGTTTGCTCCCCATAGCAGTTCGCCTGTTTTGTGCTCTGATGACATGAAACTAATAAGTTTCGGTAACAAAATGATGGACCTGAAAGGTATGGGTGGCAGAGAAGCAGGTAGTTGTACTTTCTGGAAGTTTCTTGCACCTTAGAGAAAAATGTTGAATGACTTCTGGAGATCTGTCAGCATCAAAGTTCATTGGAAAAGCTTTGAAAATTTTATAGGAAGAAAAGATACTGATAAGCTTATGATAAATATTCCTGTGTACATTATCACATCAATCCAAATAACAGTTTCACAATTCTTACTTTCTTACAGATAAAAAAAAGTTATGGAATATTCACATCCTTATGTAATTTTTGGATGAGTAAAAGATAAGTCATTGGTAACTTTGGCTGAATCAGAAGCAATTTGTGATGACACATATTTCATGTTTTGATATCAGGATATAATAGTTTGCTAATGTGTCTATATTTCAGTATTAGAGATTTATATGCTGTTAGTTTGCACACAGGTTTTCAACGACTGTAAACTGTGTTATTTACTTTCAGCAATTCACTTTCGAAAGGCATTCTCAGAAATCATGTGCTGCTACTTTTATCTCGCTGTTGTAAAATGCTAAGGATGAGACTGATAGCAAATGACAGCACCGGCAGCAATGAATACTGACGCTTTTCAGAACACATGCTGATAGGAGCCAGGATATTTTCACAGCTGTTGTGTGTGAAAACAATGAGGGTTTCTTGTTCACAAGGGTTGAAAATTCTATATGGGTTTAAATAAGTATATCCTTACACTGAGTAGCAGGGAAATACCTCAAGATAAGAAAGTTATAAATCATGAAATCATTGGATTCTTTCCCAAATGTCCAGTTTATTTTTTTCCTTTCTATCTTTTGCCAGTATATATCACTAACACTCTTTCTACATAGTATCTAATTTAAATTGTATTTATTTTGCAATGTGAGATCAATTGAAAGGAGATAATATAAAAGACACAGGCCAAAACTGAAAAATCTTCTCATCTTTGTAAAGCTTAATATTTAACATTTTCTACTACACTATTGCAAATTATTTATGCTTACAGTAGTTTTATCTTAAATACAGTGCTTGTCATAATTTTTCTTAATACCAAAGAGGAAGAAACAAATTATATCAAAATTAGCAAATTATTCTTTAAATTGTTTTTTTGTTTTTTATCATAAATTAAAAATATTAATAAAAATACAAGCAATTGAACATTACAAGGTTGAAATCAAATATCTAAAATTAATATTTGGCATTTTTGGAATTAATATATTTATTAACATGTTTTTAATTATTATGATTATGCTGGTTTAAGTTGACTTAATTGCTCATTTTCTCTTTTTGTTGTTGTTAAAAATATCTCCTTATGTTATTTAAATAATAGATCTGTTTAGTATAATAAATAACAGTTTATTGATTGTAACTATGATATTTAGATGATAATGATTGATATGTGATTGTTGAATGATAAATCTTAATTTTCTCTTTCTTTTAAACATTTGAAGTGCTACTATTCTCTGGATAATATTGCTCCACTACAAACTTGGATCATTAACTGCGTTGTTGGATGATATGTAGAATAATGCAATAACTTAAAATGAACTACTCCCCTTATAATATTATGTGTATTTCCCTTACTATATACTCACGTGTTTGTGGGAGGACTCCCCTATAGATTCTTATTTTTAAAAATATTTAATAAGTTAACCAGCTTTACAACTAGTTTGGAAATAAGAGTTACAAAAATAATGCAAGACTTTTCACAACATAAAGAGGTTTTTGAAAATTTGCAATTTAAAAAAATTAAAAGATGTAAGATCATATATTTCTAAGCAAAGATTTCTAAGAGTTTTTCAGAATGGATAACTTATAAAAACTTATGTTTGCGCTGAGTTTTCTGACATAGGAGAAAACAAGAAACAAATCACACAACAAAATTTCCCAAATGAGAGGTCATATGGGCTTTCTTTATATTTACATGATTTCAGGATTTATGTTTATATCATATATATGTTTGTATCATATATCACATATATGTTTATATCATATATATGTTTATATAATATATCATATATATGTTTATATCATGTATCATGTTTGACATATAATGCGATGCATAAATTCCCAATAGACTCCCACCGTGGATGTGGAATTCCTGTTCCCTAGGTGACTTTGCAACATGTGATGCTTTCCTTCACTTTCTCCCACAAAATATCCTTGTTTGAAAGAGACACTAAAGAATCTTCAGCTTTTCCCAGCTCATCCAACATTACCGATTGACTCATATTAGCAGTAATACTCCTTTTGACCGGAAATATTATTTTCTTCAACAGTGTGTGTGTGTTAGTTTTTGTTTTTTAATATAAACACAGGATAATTAGTACTCAGCCTATATAAACTGTTTCCTGCATTCTTTTGTTACATTAATTACTAAAGCTGAACAAAATGTGTGTTCTTTTCCCATAAAACATCTTAGATTTTGGAAATACTAAAGACAGAAAATGAAGATTAATAGTTTTCACTTTGAAGCAGGATAGTCCACTCGTAACATGACACACATGGAGTGATCCGAGCTGTTCTTCATTAACTATAATGTGCATTCTAAATTAGAGATTGTAAGGAGCTTCTTTTTTTTAATTTATTGAAAATTCATCCCCAAATCAGTATAGGATGGCACCACACATACACTTGTAAAAAGTATTTTGATTATTTTCCATGACACAGGAGATCACTGTATGATGAGTTCATCACATTCCCTTGTGGGAGATCATGTTACATACTATGCTCTGCTACCAATCTGATGCAAATATAAGTAAGTAAGTAAATGAATAACAAACAACTAAATAAATAAATAAAATCAAAAAAACAAAAGATGAAGTACTTTTTCTTTTTTCTCTTCTCATGTCTGAGTCACATATGCTATGCTAGATCGATTACTCTCAGATAAATTATACCATAATAGGAACTGAGTCAAGCTGGAAGATGGAGGGAAAGTATGAGAAAGGCTGAGTAATTTAAGACAAATGCAGAACCACACTGAGTAAATTGTTAGGCGTAGCCATGACAACCTTTAGGAAATTTTCATCCATGTCTCTTCATAAATATTTTATGCCAATGAAGATTGTCAAGGGGACATCTAGACTCACTTCACAGCAAAGGCTAAGAATTAAAGTAGGAAAAAGGCAGTTTCCTCATCTAAAACTGCGTGTGGAAAGAGATATGGGCACATTTGTGATACAATGATTTTTCTTTTCTTGTCCTGTTGAGGGTGAAGACAGTGATAAAAGCATATTCAGGGTCCATGAAGCTGCGTCAGAGGATGAGGTTGTAATTATCAAATCTGTATGTTTGTGTGTGTGTGTGTGCTTGTAGTACTCCTGTATAAACTAACATGTATAGGATGATCAGAGGACAGCATTAAAGAGAAAATTACACCCAGCCTTAGAGCAGATATTGGTTAATCTCTACCTGTCACGCTATAAAGCTCTGGATTCCAAGGTTGTCCTCACATGGAACTGTAAAGCCTGAATGGCAGCAGAGAAAACCAAATCATGTGTGGTGGGGATGATGCTCTAGATATGTTTATGTAAAGTTTATGAAGAGATATGACAACTGCAAAGGATTCATATCACTTCCTTCAGCATGCTCTTGTAATGTAATAGTGTCTGTTTGTAATAAATTCACAAGGTGGTAGCAGAGAGAGGATACAAGTATACTAAGGTTTTACTTCCAATATTATTGATGAGGAATGAGGGTTGCATTAGCAATTCTCTCAATTAATATGTATTCTTGTCACATACTCACCTAACAGTATGCATATGTTCAGGCATACAGCCACACACATGAGCTCACTATGAAACTTTTCATACATCCAACTCTCACATTTTCTACCACATTTTAACAACTGAAGTTTCTTGTCTTTCCAATGATTTGAATCTATAATAGGCTGTTAGTCAAACCTGAAGCACCGTTTAAATATTGTTGATGTAATTCTAGGACACTATAAGAAAGACAGAAAATGTGTCTGTCTCTGGAAATGTGTGCATCTACATAGCAAAAGAAAAAAAAACACAAAAGTGTTAAGATGCTAGAGGCTGCACACATCATGAATAAAAAGCTTCAAATTGTGGATTCCATAGAGTGTGCTGGCAGCGATCAACTGTTGTAAGCTGGTTTGGCGTCTCAGTGAGGGTCACTAATGTTGATTTTAATTCATTTAAAGAATCCAAGTACTCATAAAATAGTATTTCAGATTTTGAAGTCTGGAAAGTTAGAGGTAATTATGGTAATGATTTTGAGTACTTTTATCATATTAAAATGACCAAACTGACAAGACTGTCACATAAGTTTAAATGAGGTGGGTGTTATTTCTGCTTCTTTTTGATATTTCCCCGGTAGTGGAGTATAAATGAACTTAGAAGTAGAAGAGATACCAGTTTCCATAGAATTTTTGTTCTCTTTTAGTAGAGCATTCTGTAAGTTTTAGAATCAAATTAAGTGGGTTCAAATTCTCCTTGCCTAATTTAGCACTTTGAGGTATTTGACATTCCATGGATCTTCCTCACCCCAACACTTTAACAAGATACTTTTCTTGTGATGATGAAGTAAGGATTAAACACTTAACATCTCAAGAGCATGGGAGCAGGCACAAGGGTGTAGATTATTATTATTCATAGTATGACTATTTATAAGCAATCATTGCATTTTGCAAGGTAATTAATGTCAGTATAGAAAATGTTTACAGGTGCTTTCTTCCTGTCAACTAGAAGAGCAATGCCATCGATTTACAGAGCATTATTAAATAAACAAAAGATATCTGGAAAATAAGAATTTTTTCATTGTTTTGTCTAACACTCAAGTAAAAGTTGTTGACGTTTTATAATTTCTCACAAAACACTCACTGAAATTCTCTTTAGCATATTGTTCTGAAATAATTTGAAAATAAATGTTTTTAGCAGAAAATTTTAAAGGAGAGAGAGTTAGAGAGAAGAAAGTACCCCAATTTACTTTAAAAATCAAGTCTGTGTTTCACACTCTGGTGTCCCCTCCATTGTAATGGTTTCAAGAACTCTGTTTCCATTTTCCTCTATAACTTTTGGTCATGGAAAAGGTTTCATCATTGATAGAAATCCGGTAAAAAAAAAAAAAGCAGTATACTACAGTTACTTTATAAAATTATTATTCTCCTAGAGGTAGAGGATGAATAAAGCCTTCTATAGTCTGCTGATTCTTAGTTTTTAAACAGCTAATTGGAAATACAGCTGCTATTTACAGAACAGAGAGTCATTGCACTAAAATTTTCTTACCAAGTGTGTCACATTTAGAATGTGAGAGAACAGCAGTGTCCGGGCTCAGTGACCTTTCAACCAGCTAAGGTAACCAAGAGCCCCACCCACCTAAGCCAATTGTATGCTGCTAGAACTAGTGTGAAGAAGACTCACATACTTTTAAGTTCAGACATCAGACACTTCACTTGCAAAAGTATATCACTAGGCACAAGTTATCATCTTGAATATCAATTTGATAATTTGGAGACTCAGACTTTACTTCTTTCATTAAGGAGGAGTTGAGGAAATTAGGTGAATTCCTGCAGTGATTATTCCACCAATATAAAAGATTGATAGTACATACTATTCACCATATAGTTCAACTACATTTGAAACTCTGAAATCAATGCACATGTGAACTTTTATGCCATAGCTTTAAAATACACACAATAGTAGTGCATAAGCAAAGTCAAAGCATACGCTTTCCACTTTGATTATATTATCTCACTAGTTGTGTGATCTCCAGAATGTCAGATTTTTGTTCCATACATCATATTTCTAAAATGGTTATGCGACTGTTCATGCTTAGTTATGCTGACTAAAAGGTAAAATTAGGTTAATATATGCATTTGTTTAGCAAAGTGGGTTGCACCCATTAAACAACTTGACATTTTTGCTGTTATATTACACCAGCCCATTATTCTTCCAGAAAACAGGTTGGTGACGAGGGGAAAGTGTGTTTTCTACAGCCTTCATTCTATCACTCATCATAATATTGAATTCTTCTTTCCATGTTTGACTTTACATATGGTTGTTTTTGAAATGTGATTTAAAGTGATTTTAATTCTTGTTTCCCTCATTTTATTCTTAGAAAGCCAATACAGAAATAATGTTACTTCATTTAAAAGGTTTTACACCATGTACCTAGGACTCACAGAACTAGACAATATATATGTCTCAACTAATTAGATTCCAGCAAATAATTAAACTCTTCCCAGATTATACATTCAGCAATGTATACTAAACTGATGACTGCCCTTTACACACACACACACACACACACGCACACACACACGCACACACACACACACACACACACACACACACACACACACACACGTTTTGTTTCATCTGGTCCTTCCTCTAGGTATTATTTCCTGAGTGTGTGCTCTGCCATCATAGAAGTAACAATCTTCTCGCAATTACATTGCAGCATCAGTCTCACTGGCCAAAGAATACTGTCAGGAAATGTCTTCCAGGTCAAGTATAGTATTATTTTACAGGCCTCGAGCTGTAACAACATTGATCTGTTTCTAAAAGGCAGGGGAAAAAAAGAATTATGGTTTCTGAAACTACAGTTGGGCTACATCACCATGGATAAGTATCTAATTCCCTCTTCTAGTGCCTCCAAGGGAACAAATTTTGTTGGAAAAAAAAGGGGAAAACTGAATAAAACGGTTTTTGTGAGAAATAATCATTTCTCATTTGTACATTTGTAGAATGTGCACTTTCCTCTGTTTTAGTAATATAACAAAATAGTGTTGGAATAACAAATATGGAATGAGACTGCCTCTTCTTCATGAATTATGAAGGAACTTTTAAATTTTCTTTTACAATTTGAAATAAAATACATTTTTGAAGATTGTTGGTATTCCAAGGAAAAGATAGTATGTTCTAACATATGAAGTATGGAGAAACATTGCTCAAAGACAGTAGGGGAGTTTGATTCAAACATTTCTGGAAGCAGAGGCATTTTTATCTTCCTGATACCTTCCTCCTTTAGTGCTTAGAATTCTCTTTTCCCTTTTGAAATTTCATTGAAAGAATAATTTTTCCATCCCAAAATAACTCTAAATTTTCTTAACTCTTTCCTGTTTTCCATAGCTGCTTTTGTCAATCTTTCTCCACTCAACTTTCCCAAGCTGCTTTCTTCGGTATTGTGTTCAGTCACTAACCTTGCTTCATTCTTTGGGAGATTATTGGATTTTTATACTGGAAAAGACATAGGATAATACAGACAAAGAGTAGCCTTTGCTTGGCTATTCTCCCAGTTTTCTGCTAATATGGAAAACTGTCCCTTGATTTAGGATAAACATGGATCCTTTACCCAGATATCCAGAGTGTGGGTCACAGTTGTTCTTAGAAAAATAAATAAAATACTATTATAATCTTGTTATCAGTGATATATCATCCATATTAATATTTAAGGATAAGTGTTCTCCCTTTAGTGATGGGTAGTCAGATGCAACAGAATAAAAGAAAAGAGAAGGAAACACCTTCCATTGGAACAAAGCACTGTTGCTACTGTTCCTGCTTTGTCTCTTTTAACCAATCAAATGATAGATCCAATTACAGGATTTCTACCTCTGTTCTCTTCAGTCTGAATCTAAACTCTACATTAGCATCATTCACCAACTTTCCTCCAAATCATTTGGCAGCTAATTCTACCAGCTCTTGTCATTATTCATACCACTTGATGGAATGTTATTAAACACCACCTTCTGTTGATAGCAGTCTTCATCTGAGGAAAAGAGATGGTGGCACTCCACTGACAGGAATGGAGCCAGGAAACACTGAAACAAAGGATGGAGTAAAAAAGGAACACATCAGAGTCATCCTTTATTGATACTTCAGTAGTCTTCTTCACTGTATAAACTTCTTTTCTAATTGTCTCTGCAGACTGCTCTCCTCAGTGGCTATATATATATATATATATATATATATATATATATATATATATATGTTTATCCATGTACTTTAAACAGTACTATCACCAAAGGCTTTGAACAAAAGCCTAGCACAAAGAAAAACAACAGATTAACCTTGGTCTTATGTCCCAGTTGACTGATTAAAGAGAAAAGGGATGACAGAAAGCAAAGGGAGGATATTCAGTCAATGTACACTGGAAAGAGGGACAGTGAGCCTAAATTGGTCTTTTTGATTTATGGGAGAAGGAATTGAATACAGCAGAGTAGGAAATATGTAATAGCTTAGTGTTGGTCTTGTTCATCCTTGCTCAATTTTGCTTCTGCAAACTGGTCCTTTAGAAGTTAGTAGAGCTCTAATCACTTGAGTAGAATGACCTGACTCCCATCTCAACTTGGTCTGTCCCATGAAGCTCTGTTGTTCCTGATATCCAAAGAAACTGCAAGTTGAAGACAAGAACTGAGATCCTTTGGGGGTTTTAGGGCATGAGATTTTATAAATATAGGTTAAATGACACTTACCAATTTATTTAACCATTAAGTGAAATAAAGCAGGTTAAGATGTATCTCCAATTTCTAGATAGATGTGCCTTGAGTGATTAACACACCTGCAAGTAAACTAAGCACACAATGGCAGATAAGGAGAGACAGATATAAAGAAGCACAGAAATTACTCATGCTCCCAAGTGAGTAGTCAACATTTTCTCATAACTGTGATTTCTAAATACTTCTTCCTACTTAGATACTTTTTAAAAAATATTTTGTGGAGGAGATCTGGACAATTCCTACTTCTTGTTCTGTTTTTCCTGGGCTTCTCTCCCTGATCCTCTTGACTTCTGGTTGTAAGTGTATGTTGTCTACTAAATTATTACTACTAACTGCCATTTTGCTCCAAGAAAGACTGGGCAAAAGAACCAAAATTCTAAGCCTAGATAATTTAAACTTTAGATATCCAAATTAAATTCATTACCCACTTGCAGTCCCTGAGCTCATTTCACATCACTTATCTGAATAAAGGACACTATCATTTATCAAAGTTCAAGGCCTGATCATTGTAACTGGGCACTCAGTATCTTTGTTTCAAGTTCAGTTGATTACTAGCTAGATCTTTCTTCTGCTTTTTGTTTCTTTTGCTTCACTTTTCTGGTTGGCTCCTTTCACATCTTGTTAGCACCCATGTCACTACCTAGTTGGGACCAACATAAACATTTGACTGTGAGCAGGGATGCTCCACCTTGGTACTTGAGCCTCCCACCTGCCTACAAATCTACTCTCAGATAAACCAGAGTTGTTTATGAATAGCTATTAAGAAGAGACTCTTACCATGGAGTTTGTAAACCATTAGAATAATGTTCAGTTCTCCGGTACAGCATAACCAGACAATTCTGGATGTGAAGTCATGTATGGCCACTTACCAGCTCTGGCTTCAACAACCTTGCGTTTCACGAAATTTCCTGAGACTATCCTCAACTGTTTTCTTCACATGTATTTCAACTTCAGCCTTGCATGGCGAACTTACTTTACCTTGACTTGTTGGATAACTTTTCCATGCGTCACCTGCTTGGGT